>CAKNYM010038955.1:0-31784 GCA_932195095.1 Andricus curvator | reverse complement strand
GAATTTTCAACAAAAAATGGCAAGTTAAACAAATTAATTTTTAACAAGAAAGAAACGGATTTTCAATCGAAGAGTTCAATTTTTTTTACCAAAGTAGACTACCATATAGTTCAATTTTAAGCTAGAAAAAACTATTTTCAACTAAAAAAAAATTTCAGTAAAAAAAAAATAATTTTTGTCCAAATAAAATAAATTTTCAAGGATATAGTTAAATTTTCAACCAAGAAGATTAAATTTCTATCAAAAAATATTAATTTTGCACACAACAATGGAATAGTTAAATTTTCAGTTGATATTTCTAGAGAAAAAATTTATTTTAAATAAAAAATAGCTGAATTCAACAAAAAAAGACGAATTTTCAACCATATGGTGGAATCTCCTCAACCAAAACGGATTGATTTTCAAGCAAATAGTTGCATTTTTAACAAAATAAGATGAAATTTGTACCAAATCAGTTGAATTTGAACCAAGAAATATTTTTCAGTCAAGAAAGAAACAAACTATCCAAAAATAACGTTTGACATAAAGGGGGGGGGGCTAAATCTTACGGTTTCTTATGAATGAAGAAAGTATTTCAACTTTCAACCAAGTAGTAGAATTTTCAACGGAAAAAGATGAGTTCTCAACAAAAAATGTAATAGTTGATATTTTATCCAGCAAAAGATTTCGATTTTAAATTAAAAATAGCTGAATACACGGAGAAAATTTGTTCATTAAAATTTACCCAACTAGTTAGGTAAATGGAGGACGACATTACTGCATTTAGATAAAGTTTACAATTATTTTAGGATTTAATACAAAACAGAACTATAAATAATACAAACAAGTTATGTAAAATCTCAAGTCCAAAAGTGAAAATTCTGATATGTAATAATTGATATAAGGGTTGTATTATTTTCATACCAGTATATTATAAAATAACGCAAAGTAGTGTAAATTTTTATGAAATGAATGATATAAAGTTTACTCTTATGTGATATTAACGATTCACTTAAAAGAAAGTATAGATTGCAGAACTTTTAAAGAGATTTTCACTTTTATTAGGAGAGAAATTACACAACAGTAAGGTAAAATGAGAATCGCAAGGGACGTCAACATTCTCAGGGCTGAAGTTTAAAGCCAAGTCCCCCGTACAAACTTTAACATTTTCAAGTTTCGGTTTATATTTTAGAATTTCATAAAATATTAAAATATATAGACTTTCCTTTCATCTCAGTAGATAACACTTATTAAGTTACTAAATAAAAGCAGCATGTATTTAAAAATTGACGTATAAAGATGCAGGTGATGAAAAAACATCGGACGGCACTGGACAACTGACTTCGAACTTCGAGGCGGGAGATCCCCGAAGACTAATGTTTGAAAACAAAGTTGAATTTATAGCAAAACAATATGAATTTTCTACATAAATAATTGAATTTCTCATAAAAGAGAAAATGTTTTTAACAAAATAAGTGAATTTTCAACTTAAAAAGATCAATTTTCTAGCAAAAATGAAGTAGCTACCTTTTTCGTTGAAAAGATTATTTAAAAAAAAAACATATTTTCAACAAAATTTGTTCAATTTTCAACAAAAGAAATGAAGTTTCAACTAAAATAATGCATCTTCAAACAAAAACAACAACAAAAACATTTCACCAATTAGGTGAATTTTCAACCAAAAAGATGAATTTTCTATAAAAAAAAAGACAAATTTTCAACTAAAAACATACATTTTGAATAAAGAATACAATAGTTTCATTTTCAGTTAGAGAAATAAGTTTTTAAACAAATAAAATAAATTTGCAACAAATATTTAAATTTCCAACCAAACAAATGAATTTTCAACCGAAAAGATGTAATGGCTATTAAAAAAAATTTGACGAAAAATGGAATATATCAAAATTTTTAGTTAAAAAAATTAATTTTTAAATTTTAATTTAAAAAAATTAATTTTTAATATAAAAAATAATGTTCAACTATGTATGTATTTATGTATTTATTCTCTCCCTTTTACGGGTTTGAGGGCCTCCGCTCCCTTCACAGTACGTTACAAAACCACTTATACTACCTTAATAATACTTATTACCTAAATAATAATATTCTACTTATATTAACTTATTTACTATCGCTTTGTATTAACCTAATTATTCTCGAGATTTGCTGACTATTGAGTTTCCTGGGCTTTCGTTTCCTCTTACCATTTCCGTTAACATGATTTTTCAAGCTTTCTTTACATTAGCGTCCTTGACTAGGAGTACGCGCTTGGCCTTTCCCTACTACATGCCCTTTACTTTCTCTCATTTCTTCCAGTCTCATCATCCAGCTTGCCCCTTGTCCACTTCCATCCAAGATCCACCTTATCCTGTCATCCACACTCTCTCCACCTGTTTCATCCCCCGTACATCTCTCTAAAACATGCCCCCATGATTCTATCTCGTAATAACAGACTCTACATCTTCTTTCCTCTTCATCCATCCAGTACCTACACTCTCTCATTCCTTCTCCCATCCTAAATCGTATAACGTGGTTCCATTTATTCTCCTTTTTAATCTTTCTTAAATATTCTGGTTCTCCTTCAGCCTTCACTACCTTATACCACCTGTTATAGTTAGATTCCACGATTCTTTTCCATCTTTCCTCCCCCTCCTTAAATATCAGTTCATTCTCTAACTCTTGCCAAACTCTGACATCTGCTCTTATATCGCATTCTCTCCTCCTCTGTTGTCTCTCTTCCTCCCACCTTGATCCTTCTGTGTTACCCGTAGTCTCTTTGTTTGCTACCTCCCTTAGACAAGCTTGTGCTATCCTGCTTCCCTCCCCCCTCTTTAGTTTCTCCTCAAAGTTCCATGCTCTCTTCATTTGTCTAATAACCATTTTACTTTTACTTAATTCCTCCCTCAACATGTATCCTGGACAGCTCCAGCTCACTCCCATTACCCATCTCAAGAATCTCTCCTGCATACTTTCCACCCTCTTGTGCTCCTTCCATCCCCAGATCTCCACTCCATAACTTAGGACTGACCATACCAACGCATCAAACATCCACAGTCTCATTTTCCAATCATCTTTAAACCTTCTCTTCCCTATACCCCACACCTGCCCCATTACTTTAGTCGCACATTCTATCATTCTCCTCACCTGCAGTTCAACCCCTCCTTTCGACTCAAACCAGAAGCCTAGGTAACTAAATTCCTCGACCTGTTCCACTTTCTCCCCGTACATCTTCCATTCATATTCTACCTTTGTCCTTCTCTTCCTAAACATCATCACCTTCGTCTTATTTACATTTACCGTTAAGTCTTTAATTCTCACATACTCCTCGAACACTCTTATTATGAGACTCATCCCTCTCTCGTCATCCGCTAATAAGACTATATCGTCTGCATACGCTAAGGAATATACCTTGCTATTTCCCAAAGCCGTTCCCCCTTTTCCTTTCTTCTCCAGTTTCTCCTCTAGATCTGCCAACAAGAGACTGAATAGTAGTTGGCTCAATGGGCACCCTTGCCTGAGCCCCCTTCCACTCCAAAAAATCTCCCCTTTTTGTTTCCCAATCCTCACCCTTATCTTAGTCTCTTCGAATATCTCCTTTATCCTCTCGACCAACTCTTCGTCCACCCCCTTCTCTTTCATCACCTGCCATAACACCTTTCTATTTACCGAGTCAAATGCCGCTTTAAAATCTACAAATAAGGCCACTAACTTCCCTTTCTTCCTCCCTAAGTTCCTATTCACAAGATAATTCAGTACGTAGATGTTGTCTACTGTTCCCATCCCTTTCCTGAAGCCCGTCTGATTGTGTGGAATAATCGCTTTCTCTTCCACCTCCGTTTCTAATCTCTTTCTGAGAATCTCCGTATATATTTTGTAGCCCACCGACATAAGTGTGATTCCCCTATACTCCTCCACCTTCTTGCCCTCTCCTTTCTTAATTATCGGCACCACTAACCCTGTCCTCCATTCCTTAGGCCATCCCTCTCCTCTCCAAACCTTGTTGCATACCTCCCACAATTCCTTTCTCACCCCTTCTCCTCCAAAACTCAAAGCCTCGTTCTCAATATCGTCCTCACCTGTTGCCTTGTTTCTTTTGAGCCTCCCTATGGCTCTATTCAATTCCTCCCTACTTATCCCATTATTGCTATCATCTTCCCCTTCCATTACTTTCCTCTTTTCCCCCAACACCTTATTTTCCACTCCTCCCAACAGTCCCTTAAAGTACTGGGTCCACTCATCCATCTCGATTTCTTCATTGATGCCCTTCCTTCCTCCTCGTTCCCTATTGATCACATCCCATTCCCTCCCTTCCCTGATTGATTTTTCCACCTCTTCCATATACCTACTTTTCTCTAACTGCCTTTTATCACTTAACAATCTTCCATGTTCTCTCTTTCTCTTATTATATTCCTGTTTCCCTATCTCCCCTTTTCTCCACTTTTTTACATTTTCCTTCATTCTATCTTTACTCTCCTTACATTCTGCGTCCCACCATCCCCTCTTTATTCCCTCCTCTTCTCTTGGCCTTACCTCTTCTTTTATCCTCTCGGTTAGTTCTTTTATCTTTTCAAGGCGCGTGTCCACGTCTTCCCCTTCCATTCCTCTAATCTCCTCGTTCTCCATTCTTTCTTTAAATTCTCTCAATTTATCCTCCCCCCATCTACCCATTTTTACTTTCCTTTCGCCAGTTCTTACCCTTTTTCGATATGCCGCTTCCATCCTGAGCATTTAAATGTCGCTATTAGCGGGAAGTGTTCTGAGCCTATTTCATTACCTACTTCCATTTTATCCATTCTCTTCCTTATTCTTTCTTCTGCTAGAATGTAATCAATCACTGTCTCCCCTTTCCCTATAAAAGTCACTTCTCCTTCTTCATCTCCCCTTATATTTCCATTGCAGATAAACCACCCCTCCTCTCCTAACAGGTTCAAAAGAGTTTTACCCTCCCGATCTATCTCCCTGTGCTTGGAATTTCTTCGAAAAGTTTCGCTTTCTTCATCCCATATCTCCCCCCCCCCCCTAACTCTCCTGTCCACGCGTTCAAGTCTCCTCCTATCAAGACCAACTCTTCATTCCTTTCCTCCATCCATTCCCTTAATACTCTGCATCCTTCCTCTTCTCCTCTCCTTCTATACACACAAACGATCGCCACCCTCTCTTTTCCTACCTTTATTCTTCTTACCATCACGCCCTCCAGCTTTTCTTCTCGCTCTTCCACTCTTTCATTTCTTATCAGCTCCTTTTTAACCCCTGACACCATGCCTCCCATCGCTCTTCCCTTCTCATGTTCTTTTCTCGCTTCTTGCATTGTCCATACATAACCCTTCGGCAACTTTCGTTTCAAGCCCTTCCAGTCCTTTTCGTCCACCCACGTTTCACTCAGCATTACCACGTCCCATTTTCCAATAGCCTCCCAGAACCCCTCGTTCTTGTTTTTTAGCCCTGACACATTCCAGAAAGCCACACTCACTCCTCTCTTTTTGTCCTTCCCCCTCCTCCTTCCCGTGCTCAGTTTTTCTTCTCTGGTGGAAACCCCGCCCCGCCTTTCCTACTCTCATTACCTTCGTTTACCCTTCTTTCAAGTATCGATCCCTCTGCTCTCAGCTCTTCTCTCTCTTCGTCCCAGATCCACTTCATCCCATTCACCCACAACCTATCTTTCCCCATCCAAACATTACCCCCGTTCCTCCTCTCTATCCATGCTCTCCGTTCGATCATCCACTTCCTCTTTCTCTCTCTCTCCATGTCAGGTCCTCTTCAATTCTTTCATTCCTACCCTTTAGTACCCTTTTCCTTTCCATAATTTCTCTCTTCTCCTCCTCGCTTCCCACTTTCACTATGAGCACACCTGTTTTCCCTTCTGTCTTTCTCCCCAGTACCTTCACTGCCTCCACTCTCACCTGAGCCCCAATATCAATCATCAGCTTCTCCACTTCTTCCTTTCCCGAGTCGCTTTCTACTGTCATTCCTTTAATTACTATGTTTCGCTTTCTTTTCATTTTCTCTTCTCCTTCTAGTCTTACTTCTATCTCATTCAGCCGTATGCGCATTCTCTCATTTTCTTCGTGCAGTTTCTCATCATCCCCCCTGACTACGTCTCCTAATCCCACCTCTTCCTTCTTTTCACTCTCGCATTCTAGTTTCCTGACCCTCTCCTCAAGTAAACTCATTTCAGCTCTCCTTTCTTTCTCACTCTCTGTCTGTTTACTCTCTATACTATCCAGTTTCCTAAACACCTCCTCTTTCTCCGTCTTCCACAGAGCATCCCACTCCTCCCATTTCTTTCTCATTTTTTTCACTTCCTCCCTGACTTCTTCCCTATGCGTCCTCGCTCTGTCAAAACCTTTGCAGGTTTCCTCTCTGAGGCCTCTGATGAGTTTCTCTAGGCCTTCTAAACTACTCCCCCCTGACCTCCTTTCAGGTGGTGTTCTCTGCCTGATCTTCTTGAGCGCTTTCTCATTTTCCCCTTCCTCATCTAACTGGTCTCTAACCCTTTTATTATCCTCCGACTGCTCCCCTTCGCTACTCGTGGTCGCTGGTTGTCGCCACTTATCAAAAAAGCCCTTCGCGTTCGTACTATTTAAACTGTGCGCTCTTTGTAGCCTTTGCAGGTTCGTCGGTCTGCCTCGTTTGCTTGCTACCGTCTCTTCCCCCCCCCCCCACCCCTATCGAGCTTTACGAATACCTCTGCCTCAACACTACTCTCATTGCTGCCAATGCTACCTTCGATGTTCGCGCTCGCCTCATTCTCTTGCCTACATTCGCTGCTAATTCTCGACCCTCTCTCTCTGTATCCGTCTCCTGCTGCCCTCTCTCTGTCCTTTCTGAACTTCGTGTAACCAGCATTCTGCCACGTATTCTTTCCTACGTCACGTTTTCTTTTCCCTCGCTTTCAATCCCCCATGCAATCCGTCCAATCTAGATCTGAAGCCACCACTCTAAAAAATCATTCAAAATCTCTTACACTATAACTCACCACTCTTAAATAACTGACTCTTCTCATTCATCCAACCCTCACGCTCAACTGTCCCTCACCCCGCGTTAAAACACACCACTTTTCACAACCGTTCCTAACCTCAAAATCCTTCTCTTCCACTTTTGACAATTATATATCATTCACCACCCTTCTACCAACCCCTTCACTCTCACTTATTCCTTAGCCCTTAAACACTCTACTCACCGCCCTTTCTCCTCTCACACTCCCTCTTTCCCTTCACCAAAGCCAAAAAGTTAGCACCACAAAAATCACCAACAATCGCGATCGGTACCGGAAACGGAAGCCTAATGTTCAACTAAAGAAATGAAAATTTCAACCAAAAAGATTAATTTTCTACCAAATAAGAATAATTTTTAAGAAAATACATGAATTTTCCATACAAATTTTTTATTTTCAATGGAATTTTCAACCCAATAGTTGCATCTTCAACCAAAAAGGTTGATTTTCTACAAAAAAAAAGATAAATTTTCAACTAAATGGATGAATTTTCAACTGAAAAACATAAATTTTTAACAAAGTATAGAATAGTTTAATTTTTAATTAGAGAAATAAGTTTTTAAGCAAATAAAATGAATTTTCAACTAAACAAATGAATTTTTTACCAAAAAGATTAAATTTGTATGAAAAAGAATCTCGACAAGAAATTGAGTTAAATTTTTAGTTTGAAAAATTAATTTTTAAGAAGAAAAAACTATTTTTTAACCGAAGAAATAAAATAAAATACATGAATTTTAACTAAAAAGATTAATTTTTTACCAAAAAAGACAAACTTTCAACAAAATAGATAAATCTTTAACTAAAAAATCTAATTTTTCAACAAAAAATAGATTAGTTAAATTTTCAGATAGAGAAATAAGTTTTCAAGCAAATAACTTAAATTTTCGTAGAAGTATTTAAATTTTCAAGGAAATAAATGAATTCTCGACCGAAAAGATTAAATGTCTATAAAAAATTTTCAAAACAAAATTTAGTTGACTTTTTAGTTAAAAAAAAATTATTTTGAATAAAAAAACTAATTTTCCACCAAAAGAAAGAATTGTAAGTAAGTGTACAAAATTGTCATTCATATGAATTCACTGGAATTTTCTCGCTATGATAAGGAAACTTCTGTAAATCATGTACAACGTTCTCAAATAATATAAGATTTTCTGTAAAATCTATAACAAAATGTTAGAAAATGAATAGAGTTCTTTTTCTAAAGAAAGGGTAATGAGTGCGCGCATAGCACTCACAATGTTCTAGTATTTTTAAAAAGTAGACCATGCAAAAATTTAAAATCTGAAAAATTAACTAATTTAAAGTTTTAAGGTTAGAGAATTTGAAATAAAAAATTATCCAATGTTTTTATTTCCTTCCTACAAATTTATAAGCCAGCTTAATAATAAAATGTTACAATAACAAATTTCGACGAAACGGGGACCAGATATTTTTTGTACGGCCCTGACGTACTCGTACTTTAACTTTATAGCCGAGATTTTTTTCTCGATATTCTAAGTGTTAGGTTAGCCGTGAGGTTCAGTAGTTGTGAGCGATAGAACGCGAACACGTACAGAAATTTAATATGAATTCAACTTGATGCGCCAAAGAAACCTGCTGAGTGAAAAACGAACATAGCCAACAGTAAATTAAGGAAAGTCAGGAAATGTTATTGTTCAGGGAAAAGTAACGGGTTCAGGAAAAAAATCTTGCAAAATTCAAGGATTTTCTATAACTTTAAGTAACTGTCAAGACGAATAAATTTGAAATTTTTCAATTTTAATTTGAAATTGTTTTATTGCGTTTATAAAAGATTCTAGGTTTAAAATGTTACAAGTTGAAGTTTTGCAGTTGCTACATCCTAAAGATTATCTTTTTAGCTCGCTTTTTAGTTATAAATTTGATTATTTATTTGGAAATTGAACAATTTTGTTACAAAATCATCCTTTCTGCTTGAAAATGCAACTATTTTGTTGAAAACTCAACTGTTTCGTAGAAAAGTTACTTGTTGTTTAAAATGAACTTTGTTTTCTTTTATGGCCGAACAAATTTATTTTTTGAAAAATCGGCTTTTTAGTTTTAAAATTCATTTTTTGAATGAAATTTTATCTTTTTTGGTTGAAATATCAACTATTGCATTTTTTTTAGAACTCACCTTTACAGGTTGAAAATTAAATTATTTTGTTTGCAAATTCAATTTTTCTCTTGAAAATTCAATTATTTTGTTAAAAAGTCATCTTTTACAGTAGAAAAGTCTTTTTTTTAATAAATACATAAATTTACAAATTTTTAATTTGGATCTGAAATATTGTTCTAATCCCTTAATAAAAGATCCTATGTTAAAAATATTACAAGATTGAAATGCTAGTATTTGAATGTTGATGGTTAGGAAAAATGAAAAATTAGTCAAGGGAAAAACATAGAATTCTAAAAATGAAGCTTTCATCCTGCAAAGCCATCAACCAAATAGTCAAATTTTCGTCCAAAAAAGATACGGTTTTAAACAAAAATAGAATAGTTACATTTTCTGTGTTAAAGAACTATCTTCTAACAAACGAATTTTCAACAAAATAGTTTAATTTTTAACTGGAATAGTAAAATTTTCAGTTAGAAAAATTTATTTTCAACAAGGTAGTTAAATTTTCAGAGATGAATTTTCAGTTGAAATGCTGAATGTTCATTTCCAACGAAAAATGTAATATATTTGAAATTTCAACAAAAAAAGACAAATTTTCAAGAATAGTTGAGTTTTCAATTAAAAAATACTTCTCAGTCAACAGAGAACACAAAATTAGAACAAACTGTTGAATTTTCAAAGTAAATACGAATTTGCAGCCAAGAAGATTAATTTTCTCCCAAAAAGGACGAATATTCAACAAAACACAGGAAGTTATAAAGTACAATAAAAAAAAACCAAACGAAAAGTGTACTTAGCCTAATAGTTCATTTACATTGGAGTTTACACTTCACTTTGACCAAGTTTCGTAAGTTTTGACTTCATCCTTCGTCGTGTGTTTTTCTTTTTCATCCAATGAATAAAAATTCATTCCCTATAACATACATTTTTGAGCAGAAATAAACTTTAATCCACTTCATTCACGAAAACTACCCTTTATAGGTTAGGTTTGTCAATTGTAACGAAAACTTTTATTCAATTTGTTTACCTCTATGAATGATTGAAATAAAATTTCATTGTAGTATTTAGTTTGATTTAATATAGAAAATAAAATAAGCCATATTAATATATAGAAAGTTCGAGTATTGAGCTCCGGCAAATTTTGCCGTATTTAAAGTCTCTAGGCCGGCAAATTTTTGTGTCAATAAGGAACTTTCTGTTCCGATAATATTTTTTGCTATTTTGGAAAAATAGTACAATATTTTACTATTTTATCCTAAACTAAGGAATATTAAGTTATAAATACACAGAAAGTGTCATATAATCAAGAACATTACACACTAAAAGTACACTAAAGAGTTGCTCATCGCATTTGTTGCCGTATGCTAATTTTATAGTCCGGCATTTTTTGCCGTATTTTAATTTTTGAGTCCGGAATTTTTTACCGGATTTAAATTTTCTAGTACGGGAAATTTTGCCGGAATTGAATTTTCTACACTAGTACGGAAAATTTTGACATCAACGAAATTTTTGTTTTCGCATTTCAACTTTTTCGGCAGTAAGCATTGCTTTAAAAAATATCGAAAACTTCGAAATGTGACAGATCAGTCTTCTGTGACCGGTCCCTAACACTCGTATTTTTTAAAGGGAGACTTGGAAAAGGGGTTCGAGATGTGACAGATCACTCGCCTGTAACCAGATACTAACAAGTATTTCTGGATGGGTTAGCTCGAAAAGGCTTCGAGATATAACAGATCACGAGACATTAACCCATAAAGTTTTCTATATTTTTTAAAGCAATGTTTACTGCCAAAAAAGTTGAAATGTGAAAAGAAATTTTGTTGATGCCAAAATTTTCCGCACTAGAAAATTTAAGTCCGGCAAAAAATGCCGGACTAAAAAATTAAAATACGGCAAAAAATGCCGGACTACAAAAAGAAAATACGGCAAAAAATGTCGGACTACAAAATGAAAATATGGCAAAAAATGCCGTATCTGTATACACTGACTACATTAAAAAAAACTCCTTTAGGCGTTTGTAAATTCTTGGGAATCTTTTAAAGTACCCTTCAAATCCCTTGAAAAACGTTTAAAGTTCTTGCGAAATCTATTGAAAATGTTTGAAAATCTTTTCAAATTTTTGGAAACCTTTGAAATCCCTTAATTCTTCTGAAAAAATTCTTTGAAATCCGTTAAAATATAAAATCCGTTCAAATCCCGTGAAATTACATGTAATCTGATGATATTCCTTTAAATACCTTGAAATATTTGAAGCCATATGATAAAATCTCTTGACACTCGGACAGAACACTCCACACACATACACACACGCGCGCACATGACTGTCGCAGCACAACACATAAGAATTGTTTTTCGAAATGGCAGACACGATTGCAAATATTGACGGCATCTAAGACCCGCGAGGCTTCCTCCCATCTTCCTCCTGCTGACTGACTGACCGAAGTCAGGACGAGACGAGGACAGGCCGCACAAGCATGTTCTTGTCGAACAAGGCCCTCGATGGGCGTTGATTGTAAGAGCACCAATCAAGGAGCAGGCTTTAAAGTTTAAGGGGTGAGACATGGGTTAGATCCATGATCCAACAAACTGTTTGTTGGATCATGGATTAGATCCACAGCATAAGCGCCGTTCAGTTTCTGCACCCCCACGTCCTTGACAGTATACCGACATCCTTCGCGCGTTGCGTATTTTCTCCATTATTTACAGTTTTAGACTATCCGTGTACTGTCTCCGTGTATTTGTTTTCCTGTGTTGTTTCCGTGTAATATTTTGTTTTGTTTTTGCTGTATTGTAGAACTCACGTGTGTATAGTGTAGTGGTGTGTATTTCGAGGAGTCGTTGTTCTTGAAGGAATGAAAAAAGCAGAGATGCCTACTAAGCAGTAAGTGAAATTCTTACTTTCATCAATTTTGTGGAGAAATTTCCGAAACAGCCACCTCAAAATTTTCACTCCCAACTGCTAAAGATTGGACAATTTTTAAATATTACATTAAAAATTTACAATTTTTTAAAAAGAATATAAAAGAAGATTGCTATAATATGTTTCCAATTTGAAATTGCTTTATATTTACATCTGATATTATCAAATTTAAAACTGATAATCAAGGCTTTAATAAGAAATTTTGAAGGATTTAATTGCGAAATTGTCGTGAAATTTTTAATATTTGAATTTGAAACTACAATATTGTGAGATTTTAAATTCGAAACCTCTCAAAAAGTAAAAAATTTCACACAAAAGATTTTCTAATATAATATTTTGAAGCAAAAAAAACTGTAGTTTCAAAGCCACAAAAATCAAACGTTTGTAGAATTGCGCATTCAGAACTATAATTTTAAGTTGAAATTATATACATTTTACATATGATAAATATAATTATTAGTACGTACCATATCATGTAGCAGCGAGTCAGATTTGAAGTGATTTGATATATTTTTTTGCTATAAAAAATGTGATTTCTGTCAACATAAAAAAATCACTGTAATTTTCACCGTTTAATATTGCAGAAATTTTAATATTGCGAAAAATATTGTAAACCTTCAAAGTTGAATTACTCTAAACAGTTTAAAATTATATGTTTTCTAATAAATTGGAAACTTTCAAAATTAATGATTTTAAACTTGAAGAATTAAAAATTAAACAATTCCAAACTTCGTTTAAAAATTGAAGAATTCTTAAATAATTAGGGTCTTGAAACTAATCGTTGAATATAATTAATTTTTAAATTGTGCACCACGATTTTTAAACTTCAATATCTTCAATCTAATGTAAAGTGCCAAATGAATAACTTGAAAATTAACAATAAAGATTCACAGTCTTTTCCCGCTTCCCCTCTTTCTCGTTTTTTCACTTAAATGCGAATTGAATTAATAGAACTCAAGAAACAAAATCTAAATCTTTTTTGTTTAAAATTTCATTCTTTTCTGTTGAAAAGTCTACTATTACATTTTTGATGAAGAATTCGTCTTTTTTGTTAAAAATGTTATTATTTGGTTCAAAATTGAATTATTTGGTCCTACTTCATGTTCTTTTTCGTTTAAAAATTCATTTCCGTCTGTAGTAAGTTCACCTTTTTCGGTTAAAAATGCAACTGTCTGGTTAAAAATTATTCTGTTTCGACTCGAAAATTCAACAAATTAGTAGCAAAATATGTAACTATATGGTTTAAAATTTATTAATTTTGTTGCAAATTCGTATTTTTTGGTATAATATCAATTTTATTGGTAAAGCATGAAACTGTTTGGTTAAAACATCAACTGTTTTGATTCAACTGTTTTATTAAAAGCGCGTCCGTTTTGGTTCTACACGGAGAATAGTTATGTGTTAAATTTTACATAACTTAGTTCGGTAAGCGGAGGACATTACGGCATTATATTAAAATTTCA
Organism: Andricus curvator; assembly: GCA_932195095.1. Lineage (NCBI taxonomy): Eukaryota > Metazoa > Arthropoda > Insecta > Hymenoptera > Cynipidae > Andricus > Andricus curvator. Next base: position 18,315 of record CAKNYM010038955.1, on the reverse strand, counting down.
CTTTCAGCCATGTAAAATGAAATAGGGTAATATTTAATGTGAAAATATGAATTATTATGATAAATTCGTTATAATTTGATTCGCGATTCAGTAAGAAATAATACATCTAGATAATAAAGATTACCTGACAGTTGGGTAAAATGAGATGTCGATTACCTACCAGTTAGGTAAAATGAGTCGAACTGTTAGGTACAGTTTCAATCAAAGAAAACAAAGTCTACCTTTCTACATCCCAGTCATGTATGTATGTATGTATGTATATTTAATCTCTCCCTTTTACGGGTTTGAGGGCCTCCGCTCCCTGTACATATATTTACATTTCATCCTTAACCTATCTTAACCGCTGCTTATATTCTAGTGTTTCGCCTTACTTTAATAACAATAATATTATAACTATTGGTTCTTAAACTTCTACAAATGAGCGATCTTCCAGGGCTTCCGTTTTCTCTTACCATAAAATACATTTTTACCGATTTAAAAATTAAAAATTTTTGCTAGTTACTTTCCTTTAAACAGGATCACCCGTTTGGCTCTGCCCTGCTCCCTTGCTTTCTCTCACTTCTTCCAGTTTTTTCATCCACGTCACTCCCTGTCCATTACCATCCAAAATCCATCTTACACACTCATCCACACTCAACTGTCCATCTTCCTCCCCTGTACACCTCTCTAACACATGTGCCCATGACTCCATTTCGTATCCACATACTCTGCACAGATTGTCCTCTTCATCCATCCAATATCTACAGGATCTCACTCCTTCTCCCATTCTAAACCGTACCACTCTATTCCATTTGTCTTCCTTTTTTATTTTTTGCAAATATTCTGGTTCCGCTAACCCTTTGACCATCATATACCATCTATTGTACTTCGAATCCATAATCTTTATCCATCTCTCTTCTCCTTGTTTTACTAATAGCTCTAACTCTATGTTCTCCCACTCCAATACCCCTTCTTGTATATCACAAGCCCTCCTCATTATTTTCCTTTCTTCCTCCCATTTCGAATTTCCCAAATTGCCTCTCGTCTCCTTATTCCGAACTTCGTCCAAGCACACTTGTGCTATTCTGCTCCCTTCTCCCCTTTTCAGTTTCTCTTCAAACTTCCAGGCTCTCTTAATTTGTCTAGTTACCATTTTTTCCCTTCCTATTTCTTCCCTTAACATGTATCCTGGGCAACTCCAACTAACCCCCATTACCCATCTCAGAAATCTCTCATGCATGCTTTCCACTTTCCTATATTCCTTCCATCCCCAGACCTCCACTCCATAACACAACACCGCCCAAACCAACGCATCAAACATCCAAACCCTCATTCTCCAATCGTCATTGAACCTTCTCTTTCCTATACCCCATACTTGGCCCATTACTTTACTCGCACATTCGATTCTTTTCCTCACCTGTACCTCATTTCCCCCTCCTGCCTCAAACCAAAAACCTAAGTAACAGAACTCCTCCACACTTTCCACTGTTTGTCCGTTCATCTTCCAAACGTAACCTATTTTAGTCTTTCTATTTCTGAAGCACATCACCTTGGTCTTCCCTACGTTCACCGTCAGTTCTTTTGTTCCCACATACTCTTCGAAAATTCTTATCATTAGGTTCATCCCCATCTCATCGTCTGCTAATAGAACATCCCAGACCCTACCTTCTTTGATCGCTTTTTCTACTTCTTCCTTGTATTTCTCCTTTCCCTTTTGCTTTTTCCTTTCCAGCATCCTTTCATGTTCTCTTTTTCTCCTGTTGTACTCCGCCTTCTCTATTTCTCCTTTCCTCCATTTTCTTACACACTCTTTCATTCTCTCTTTACTCTCCCTGCATTCCTCGTCCCACCAGCCTCTCTTTCCCTCTTCTCTTCCTTCTTTTGTACCTACCTCATCCCTTACCTTCTCAATCGACCCTTTCAACCTTTCAATTAACGAGTCTACTCCCTCCTCCTTTTCATACCTAACATTCTGCGTTTCCATTTTTTGTTTAAACTCTTTTAATTTATCTACCCCCCAGACTCCCATTTTCGTGTTCCTTTCTCCCCCTCTTTCCTTTCTCCCTCTGCCGCGCTTATGGACGCCACCTTTCAGTGTAGCTATTACTGGGAAGTGCTCAGACCCTATCTCATTCCCCACATTCATACTGCCTATCATATTCCTCATTCTTTCTTCCGCCAGGATGTAGTCTATTACTGTTTCTCCCTTACCTATAAATGTGATCTCTCCTTTTTCATCTCCTTTCATGTTGCCATTACAGATAAACCATCCTGTTTCTCCTATTACGTCTAGTAACCTCCTCCCCTCCCGGTCTATCTCTCTATGTTTGGAGCTCCTTATGTAGGTTTCCTTTTCTTCATCCCAAGTCCCTCCCCCTTGCTCGCCAGTCCAGGCATTCAAATCACCTCCTATCAAAACCAACTCTTCCTTCTTTTCCTCCATCCATCTCCTTATTACTCTCCAACCTTCCTCTTCCCCTCTTCTTCTATATACACAAACCACCGCTATTTTGACTTTTCCAATTATTATCCTTCTTACCATTGTACCATCCTTTTCCTCCCTGTCCTCCTCTATTCTCCCTTTTATTGACAATTCTTTTCTCACCCCTGAGACCATGCCGCCCATCCCTCTACCTTTAACGTGTTCCTTTCTTGCTTCTTGCATTGTCCACACATAACCTTTAGGTAACCTCCTTTTCACCCCCTTCCAATCCTTCTCATCGACCCACGTTTCACTCATCATAATCACATCCCACTTTTCTAACTCCCGCAAAAAACCTTCATTCTTGTTCTTCAAGCCTGAAACATTCCAGAAAGCTATTTTCACGTTTTTCTCCTCCCTTCCCTCACCTATCCTGCTCACTTTTCTTCCGCCTTGCTTTTTGGAAACCCCTCTGTTTGATCTCTAACCTCTTTTGCATCTTCCTTTTTTCTACCTTTCTCAACTCTTTTTCCCTTTTCCCTTATTTCTTCTAATTCCTCGTCCCAGAACCATTCCTCCCCATTTATCCATAATCTGTCTCTCCCTATCCATACCATGCGCCCCTTTTTCCTCTCAACCCATGCCCTCTGCTCTATCTGCCATTTCCTTTTCCTCTCCCTCCAAGTCAAATCCTCTTCAATTCTTTCCCTTCTTCCTTTCAATAATTTTTTGTTCTCCATAATTTTCTTTTTTTCGTCCTCACTCCCTACTTTTACTATAAACATTCCTTCTTTTCCTTCCTTCGTCCCACCTATTCTCTTAACTCCTTCTACCCTTACCTGAACTCCAATATCTCTCAAAAGATTTTTGATTTCCACTTCCCCTTTTTCACTCTCTACTGTCAATCCCTTAACTACTATGTTATTTTTTCTCTTTGCCCTTTCTTCCCCTTCCAATCTCCTTTCAATGTCACTTAGTCTCTTCTTTAATCTTTCATTCTCATTTTGCACGTTCCTACTACTCCCTTCTCCTATTTCCGCACCCTCTGTTTCTTTCCCCATATGCTCATTCCTCATTTCTAAGTTGTTTACCCTTTCTTCCAACTGTTTTATCTGACTATTTCTCTTTTCGTCATCCTCTTTCTGTCTATTCTCTATACTCTCTAATTTACCCCATACCTTGTCCTTCTCCTCTTTCCAGAGTTTATCCCACTCTTCCCACTTTTCTCTTACTTTTCTCACTTCCCCCCTTACGTCTTTCCCCTGCCTATTCATATCATCTAGTCTCTTCCTTGTTTCCTCTCTGAACCCTTTTATGAGAGCCTCTAATTTTTCAAAAATTCCTCCGTCCCCCCTATCTCTTTCTGGTGTTTTTCTTTTAGTGAGTTTAGTCCTAACCTTCTTGCTTTCCTTGTCCCTTTCTACATCGTCCCCTTCCTCTCTTTTTCTTTTTTCTTCCCCTTCACTACTAGTCGCGCTCACTTTTTTTCGCCATTCGTCCAAACTCCTATTCGAACCCGCGCTGCCTAGCTTGTTAAGCCGCTGTAGGTTAGAGGGCCTCCCGCGTTGATGGCCCGTACCTGAATCCCTTCGCTCTGGCGTCGAAACCCTGGTCGGCGTATCTAACGTCTCTTCACAGCTACTGTCAACATCCCCCTTCTCCCCACTAACCGCGCTCTCAACCACCTCACCTCTTGTTTCATCATTTACCTGCCCTCTGGCGCCCGATTGTGGGCTTCGTACCGTCGGCATCCTAGTATCCTACCTTACCCAGTATTCCGCGACGTTTCCCGCTCTTTACTCGCCTACCCCTTACCCCGCAACTAGTTTTCTACTCCTAACCTCAAAACTCACGCGCTACAATTTCCCTTTCTCACAACTTACTTTCAGACTTTACACCCTTGCCTTCACTCACCCTTCTTCCTTTACCCCTGATCTCCTCACTCACTGCCCTTTCTGCATCCACACACGCTGATTCCCTTCACCAAAGCCAAAAAACCAACACTTGACACAAAAGAGTTCTCTCACGATCGGTACCGAAAACGGAAGCCTACATCCCAGTCATGTAAAATTCCGTGCGCCAGCAAAAACAAAAACATTCTTGCTACAGATTCTGTGGAAGGTCATCCACTACTACACACATGCTTACACATATCGCACAGCATCGCTATTAAAAATCGAAAACGCTGTGACGGGTTTCGAACCACCTAAGCTACGTTTAACGCGTTCTATCGCTAACAACTACTAAACCCCACGGCTAACCTAACACTTAGAATATCGAGAAAAAAATCTCGGCTATAAAGTTAAAGTACGAGTACGTCAGGGCCGTACAAAAAATATCTGGTCCCCGTTTCATCGAAATTTGTTATTGTATACCATTAAGCCATTTCCCTTTCGGGGTAGGCGTGACACTACCCGATTCGGGTAGTGTTTCTAGGTTGATAACTTGTAGTAAATAACTACAAGTGTGGGCTCACCACACCCACGATGTGCCAACAGCACTCAGTTTTCTCGAATGGTCACCCATCCAAGTGCTAACCGCGCCCAACGCTGCTTAACTTCAGTGATCTGACGAGAACTGGTTTTTTCAGCGTGGTATGCCTGTAACATTTTATTATTAAGCGGGCTTATAAATTTGTAGGAAGGAAATAAAAACATTGGATAATTTTTAATTTCAAATTCTCTAACCTTAAAACTTTAAATTAGTTAATTTTTCAGATTTTAAATTTTTGCATGGTCTACTTTTTAAAAATACTAGAACATTGTGAGTGCTATGCGCGCACTCATTACCCTTTCTTTAGAAAAAGAACTCTATCCATTTTCTAACATTTTGTTATAGATTTTACAGAAAATCTTATATTATTTGAGAACGTTGTACATGATTTACAGAAGTTTCCTTATCATAGCGAGAAAATTCCAGTGAATTCATATGAATGACAATTTTGTACACTTACTTATGGCCAACAGCCATACCACGCTGAAAAAACCAGTTCTCGTCAGATCACTGAAGTTAAGCAGCGTTGGGCGCGGTTAGCACTTGGATGGGTGACCATTCGAGAAAACTGAGTGCTGTTGGCACATCGTGGGTGTGGTGAGCCCACACTTGTAGTTATTTACTACAAGTTATCAACCTAGAAACACTACCCGAAGCGGGTAGTGTCACGCCTACCCCGAAAGGGAAATGGCTTAATGGTATACACTTACAATTCTTTCTTTTGGTGGAAAATTAGTTTTTTTATTCAAAATAATTCTTTTTAACTAAAAAGTCAACTAAATTTTGTTTTGAAAATTTTTTATAGACATTTAATCTTTTCGGTAGAGAATTCATTTGTTTCCTTGAAAATTTAAATACTTCGACGAAAATTTAAGTTATTTGCTTGAAAACTTATTTCTCTATCTGAAAATTTAACTAATCTATTTTTTGTTGAAAATTTAGCTTTTTTAGTTAAAGATTTATCTATTTTGTTGAAAGTTTGTCTTTTTTGGTAAAAAATTAATCTTTTTAGTTAAAATTCATGTATTTTATTTTATTTCTTCGGTTAAAAAATAGTTTTTTCTTCTTAAAAATTAATTTTTCAAACTAAAAATTTAACTCAATTTCTTGTCGAGATTCTTTTTCATACAAATTTAATCTTTTTGGTAAAAAATTCATTTGTTTAGTTGAAAATTCATTTTATTTGCTTAAAAACTTATTTCTCTAACTAAAAATTAAACTATTCTATACTTAGTTAAAAATTTATGTTTTTTAGTTGAAAATTCATCCATTTAGTTGAAAATTTATCTTTTTTGTAGAAAATCAACCTTTTTGGTTGAAGATGCAACTATTGGGTTGAAAATTCCAATGAAAATAAAAAATTTTTATGGAAAATTCATGTATTTTCCTAAAAATTATTCTTTTTTGGTAGAAAATTAATCTTTTTTGTTGAAATTTTCATTTCTTTAGTTGAACATTATTTTTTATATAAAAAATTAATTTTTTTAAATTAAAATTTAAAAATTAATTTTTTTAACTAAAAATTTTGATATATTCCATTTTTCGTCAAATTTTTTTTAATAGCCATTACATCTTTTCGGTTGAAAATTCATTTGTCTGGTTGAAAATTTAACTATTTGTTGCAAATTTATTTTATTTGTTTACAAACTTATTTCTCTAACTGAAAATGAAACTATTGTATTCTTTATTCAAAATATATGTTTTTAGTTGAAAATTTGTCTTTTTTTTTAATAGAAAATTCATCTTTTTGGTTGAAAATTCACCTAATTGGTGAAATGTTTTTGTTGTTCTTCTTGTTTGAAGATGCATTATTTTAGTCGAAAGTTCATTTCTTTTGTTGAAAATTGAACAAATTTCGTTGAAAATATGTTTTTTTTTTTAAATAATCTTTTCAACGAAAAAGGTAGCTACTTCATTTTTGCTAGAAAATTGATCTTTTTAAGTTGAACATTCACTTATTTTGTTAAAAACATTTTCTCTTTTATGAGAAATTCAATTATTTATGTAGAAAATTCATATTGTTTTGCTATAAATTCAACTTTGTTTCCAAACATTAGTCGTCGGGGATCTCCCGCCTCGAAGTTCGAAGTCAGTTGTCTAGTGCCATCCGATGTTTTTTCATCACCCGCATCTTTATACGTCAATTTTTAAATACATTCTACTTTTATTTAGTAACTTAATAAGTATTATTATCTACTGAGATGAAAGGATAGTCTATATATTTTAATATTTTCTAAAATTCTAAAATATAAACCGAAACTTGAAAATGTTAATGTTTCTACGGGGGACTTGGCTTTAAACTTCAGCCCTGAGAATGTTGACGTCCCTTGCGATTCTCATTTTACCTTACTGTTGTGTAATTTCTCTCCTAATAAAAGTGAAAATCTCTTTAAAAATTCTGAAATCTATACTTTCTTTTAAGTGAATCGTTAATATCACATAAGAGTAAACTTTATATCATTCATTTCATAAAAATTTACAATACTTTGCGTTATTTTATAATATACTGGTATGAAAATAATACAACCCTTATATCAATTATTACATATCAGAATTTTCACTTTTGGACTTGAGATTTTACATAACTTGTTTGTATTATTTATAGTTCTGTTTTGTATTAAATCCTAAAATAATTGTAAACTTTATCTAAATGCAGTAATTTCCTCCATTTACCTAACTAATTGGGTAAATTTTAATGAACAAATTTTCTCCGTGTATTCAGCTATTTTTAATTTAAAATCGAAATCTTTTGCTGGATAAAATATCAACTATTACATTTTTTGTTGAGAACTCATCTTTTTCCGTTGAAAATTCTACTACTTGGTTGAAAGTTGAAATACTTTCTTCATTCATAAGAAACCGTAAGATTTAGCCCCCCCCCCTTTATGTCAAACGTTATTTTTGGATAGTTTGTTTCTTTCTTGACTGAAAAATATTTCTTGGTTCAAATTCAACTGATTTGGTACAAATTTCATCTTATTTTGTTAAAAATGCAGCTATTTGCTTGAAAATCAATCTGTTTTGGTTGAGGAGATTCCACCATATGGTTGAAAATTCGTCTTTTTCTGTTGAATTCATCTATTTTTTATTTAAAATAAATTTTTTCTTTAGAAATATCAACTGAAAATTTAACTATTCCATTGTTGTGTGCAAAATTAATATTTTTTGATAGAAATTTAATCTTCTTGGTTGAAAATTTAACTATATCCTTGAAAATTTATTTTATTTGGACAAAAATTATTTTTTTTTTACTGAAATTTTTTTTTAGTTGAAAATAGTTTTTTCTAGCTTAAAATTGAACTATATGGTAGTCTACTTTGGTAAAAAAAATTGAACTCTTCGATTGAAAATCCGTTTCTTTCTTGTTAAAAATTAATTTGTTTAACTTGCCATTTTTTGTTGAAAATTCTCTCTATTTTTTGTAAAATTCAACTATTGGTTAAAATTATATATATATATGTATATGTATATGTATATTTCTTTGAACGACTAATCAGATTTCAATGAATGTAGACCTTTTGAGTAAAGGAAATCATTTCCTTGAATGTAAGAAATATTTCTTTGAATAAAGAAAATAGAGCCAAAGAATTTATTTCTTTAGATCAACAAAAGATATGTGTCTGGTACAAATCACAGTTATACTACTGTTAAAGAATATTTTCGTGATGCTAAGAAATAGGATTCAAGCAAATACATGTACTTGGTTCCAAAAAATTTTTTTTCAGTGTAAGAGCTTTGAATTGAAAAGCGAAGTATATAAGTTGGAGAGAGAGAAACGTACTATTTTTTCGAGAGAGAGAAAAGTGAGCCTCTGTTTCATTCGACAATGCGTTCCTTGAAACAGGAATCGTGCTGGTACAGAAATTTCCAGGGAAATTATGAGAGCGGGGAAAATGAGACTTGAGTATGGCGAGGACAGGAAGCCCAGCCGCTAAGCTAAGGCTAACTTGCTGTGACATTGGATATTAGATTCTACCAAAATAAAACACCAACAAAAAGGTCAAACTCTGCGTGAGTAATGGGTGTGCGACGGGGTGAGTATTATATAACGAATCGTAACAACAAAATTTTACCCCCACACTCTTACTATACGTAATTTATGGTTTCCAGAAATAAGGAAATATGGGACTTGAAAGCAATGGACATTTTTTGTCTTTAAGATAGTACATGCTTTGCAGGATGAAAGCGTCATTTTTAAAATTCTATGTTTTTCTCTTGACTAATTTTTCATTTTTCCTCACCATCAACATTCAAATACTAGCTTTTTAATCTTGTGATATTTTTAACATAGGATCTTTTATTAAGGGATTAGAACAATATTTCAGATCCAGATTTAAAGTTTGTAAATTTATGTATTTATTTAAAAAAAAAAGACTTTTCTACTGTAAAAGATGACTTTTTAACAAAATACTTGAATTTTCAAGAGAAAAATTAAATTTGCAAACAAAATAATTTAATTTTCAACCAAAGGTGAGTTCTCAAAAAAAGTGCAATAGATGATTTCGTCGTTTCTGAATTTTTGGATATGGGGACTTCAAATTTTTTCCGCGATGTCGTAACGCTTCAAACATCATGAAAACCTTATTTATCACATCAAAGTGAAATAACGTCATGTTTCTTTGATTCAAGCTGCAGAAATTTCACGTTCGACATTTTCAAAACATTGTAAATGAAGTGAAAATTTTTGGCAGTTTCTAATTTTCTGTCAGTGCTAACTAGTAATAACCTACGTATAGAAAATTAGACAGAATTTTAGAAAGAATAGGAATAATTTTTTTTTCATTGTAGAGAATTTTTATTTTCAAATCCCAAAAATGAACAGAAGGTATATTTTCCAGGTACTTGAAAAGTGTTAAAAGCTTCTTATAATCTCCGAAAATTATCGAAATTCGAACAAATTTGTTTTTGAAAGTATTAGGTGTTATGAAAATCAACAATTTTTGTGCAGTGCAATTTTTGTCAGCTTGATAATTTTTGCAAAAGGCGACAAATAAAGCATATTATATTAATCGGTCTCGAACCAAGGAATCTTTGATATTCTTGCATTAACTTTGAATTATGCCAATGAAAAAAGTTTTCCTATAAAAAACCGATTTTGAAAATATTATTGAGTGCTAAAAAAAATTCAATGAATATTTTTAGAAATCCATCAGTCAGTTTCAAGATATTAGTGCGGAAAATGAGCCCTCCAAATGTCATCAAATTATCTGCAACCGTTTTCAAGTTATCGTGTTCACAAAAAAGTATGACATCCACACACATATCCACACACACACACACAAAGATCTGGACAATTGCTTAGAACATTGTATTAGACATTTTTAAATTGACGAAGGTTTAATTAAATGAATGAAATTTTTTTTGAAAATGTTACCATTACAAAGCTTCCTCTATGAGGAAGCAAAAATGAATTATTTTGGCGGGCAACTGATCTTTTTCAGTTCGCAATTCGTATATGTTTGATAGAAAACTAATCTGCTTGGTTTGAAATGTCCTCTTTGTTGGTTAGAAATGCAACATTGTAGTTGAAAATGAACTTATTTTTTGAAAATGCATATTTTTGGCTTGAAAATGCAAGTATTGTACAGAAAGTACTTTTTTTGGCTTGAAAATTCAACGTTTCTGATGAAGTTTTGTTCCCTTCTTGAGTGAAAAATCTGTATTTGTTAAAAAGTCGTCTGTCGGAAATAAATTTGTTTATCTGGAAATGAAAGCTTTGAATTCTTGGTTGAAAATTGGTCCTTCTTAGTTGCAATTCCAACAATTTAATGGGAAATGCATGTATTATGTTGAAAATTCATATTTTCTGTAGGAAATACGTCTTTTTCGTTTTGAAGTGCATCTCTTCTAGCAGCAATGTAATCTGTTTTGATTAAAATCTCACCGACGAAATTTTTTTACTACGTATTTGTGTTTACAGGTATCTAACGTCCCGTTTTGCATAATACTCTGTACATAAGAAAAATGCGACCACTCGAACAGTAAATGTAGGTAACAGTGAACCTGTGTTTCATTTAATTCAGCATTGCGACGCCTGTGCACTGGCATGCACTGTGATATATTAAGCACAGTACAGTCAGTACTTAGGAATCGTACTTGCCAACAAGTTCTTCACCTTCTACCTGGTGCGGAAACGACACAGTATGTATGATGAATTAAGGAGAAGCATTTTGTTAATAATTCGTGACAAAAGTTGAGGCATACCACAAGCATGCCTATAATTGTTAGCGCAAGCAATGTAAGTAAGTATGAACTTTATGTTTTTTTATAGGACGCAATAAAACTGTAAGGATGTACATATATGTTTGGAGCAAGGTATGAAATAGCATAGAAAAATAAGAAATACTTACCCTGATAAAAGTTACTGGACAAAATTATTGTGGCATATAGCCACAGATATATGAATATATTTCAATCATTCAACTCACTTTTATTGAAAATTGGACAACAAGTGGAAAATTTTCGACAAAACTTCATTTTTCTAGCATTATTCTAATAGAATATCATTAAGAATAATAAGAATTTGTATAGGCATTTATGTTTGCTATTTTTAAAGACAAATGTTGAGCTTCAACTCGACTCAGCTCATATCGACGATTCTATGTGAAATTTACAAAATCGTCCTTGTTTCTTATTGAAAATACGCGTTAAACTTCATGGGACTGGCACCACCTCTAAATATCATTGTTTCCAAAACAAACAAAAAATGGATTTATTTTTTTGTGGATCTGAATAAATTTCCGGGCCATTTGCATGAAAATTTAAAAAAAATATTTGGACCACCCTAATGTAACATGTATACGCTGTCGAAATAAATTGATTAATAAATAAAATGTTCTTAATTAATTCATTGAAATAGCACATTGTTGAGACTGTAATACTTAGTGATCACATAATGTAAGTAGCATAAGAATCTTAGGACATGAAAAATTGTAAATAAAAGTTCTTGAAAGTATATTGAATGAAAATTATAAGAACAATTTGTTGCATTTTTAAGCTTTTTCATTGCATACCAAAGAGCAGGTACTAAGAACATGAAAAATGGGACATTCGTGATATTTCCGAAAATACAATTCTTCACCAAAAATAGATAAGAAAGTTAAATAACTGGCATAAGTACAGCCGAAAGTTGAAGGCAAAGTGCCGTTATTTAACTGTTGTATCTATATATTTTAGGATTTTCGAAAAAATGTGATTTTCAGACATATATCAAGAATTTTAATTTTTTTTACTTGTTTGACTCTCTGATACGAAGGAAAAACAAGAGGAAAATGTTCGTACATTGAATTTACAGAAAATCCCATTAAAATAGTTTTCAAAATATACATATAAAGAAGCTATCGCCATATGGACGTAGGAACTGGAAGGTCCCACCCAGGTGGAAAGGTTATATACTTTATATGCAGTGGACAAAGCACTGATATTTTTTCATTTGTTTTATACAGACAAATTTATAGAGCAAATTAAACATATCATTGTCTTGTCCACTATATATAATCTATAGGGTGTTTTTTTTAACTTCACTGAAAAAAATGGTTAGTTGTGACAAGAAGCTCTTTATTAGTAGAGATGGTATTAGATGCGACAAGCACTTCGATGGTAAAAGTAACTAGCCAGTTTACTGCGGCAACAAGTCGCCTTTAGTAATCCTACGTAGGTTATATTAGTAGCGATAGTAATTCTAGTGACAACAAATAAAGTAGTCACATTTACCACCAATTTATTTTCCAACAAATAAAAGTAGTAACAGTTACAAGTTTCCCTCCTTGGCGACATTGGCAGAACTGAAACCTGAGCAGTGCTGCCAACATGCGCACCGAAATATCGCGTCATGTTCTCGATCGTCGCCATTTTCATCTTAACCTTTTTGTGAATTGTGCAGTAGTGAAGACCGTGAAGATCATCGCATCGATCTAAATTTTCTAATAGACTTACTACTGCTGCAAGTCTGCACTTTTAAATACACAGGAACTCCAATATAAGGCAGACTGATTTAGTTGTTCCTAGAACTGCTGGCCCACGCAGTTTCTCAGCGAAGAAGCAGTGTCAACAATGCGTGTCCACCCCGCACCATTCATCCAACGAAGAATTTAGTGTCACGGCTCTGCGAGGCAACCTCAGAAACTGGCCTGATATTGGAGTTCTTGTGTATCGAAATTACAGTGGTTTTTCATTAACATGCCAATGGGCATGTAGTTGTATTTCGACATGACGTCTTATCAGGATCTGGTCTCTATATGAAGTCCTGAGGACGCTCTGGTGTCCACTATAGAGAAATTACAGTAAAATTTACTATAATTTCAGTATTGAGAAGTACTAACTTCTCAATAGTCCACGAGTCAGTCATTTTAATATGTAGTACAATTTTCTAGTTTTAATAGTAAGGACTACTAATTTAAATAGTAAGGACTACTATTTTAAATAGTAAAACTTACTAATTTTAATAGTAAGGATTACTACTTTAAGTAGTGAGATCAACTAACTTATTTGTAAGACTAACTAATTTAATAGTAAGACGTACTAATTAAAGTGGTCAGGCTTACTACCTGAAAATAGTATGTACCATCGAAAGTTGTCGCGACAACAAGTAAAGTAGTAAGGACAACTACTACCAATCTTGCGAATAAAAGTAGTAGCCCCAACCAGTTAAATAGCAGCGGAATATTTTACAAACTAAAGTAGTTGGCCCAACTTTATAACTTTATAACTTTACAACTTTATAACTTTATTAGTTGTCCCAACCAACTATTTTTTTCAGTGTTGAGACATCGAAATATCTAAAAAAATACGCATCCTATGAAAAATATATCCCTCATAAAAACTTTGATTTTCGAGGGGGAAAAGCGACTTTGAAAAAATTGAGCCCACCCCAACCCCCCAGGAGGCAGAAGGGGGGGTAACTTTGTAATTTCAAATGGGAACCCCAATTTTTTATCACAGATTCAGATTCTCCTTTATGAAATACGTAAGTTTTATTCGAAATTTTTTTTTCGATTCGCGAAAAAAAAATGTACCTCACACCACCCGGGGGGGGGGGGGTCAAAGTCGATTTTCCCCCTAGAAAATAAAAAGTTTTTATTACGGATATTTTTTTCATAGGATGCGTATTTTTTGAGATATTTCGATGTCTCAAGTTAAAAAAAACACCCTGTATATAATTTTTTTCACCTGGGCAGCTTGACTGGTGCACGGGGTAACCCGCAATCGGTTGAAACACGGGGGGGGGGGCGATAGAGAATGATAACACAATCAAAGCAAAGTGGCGGCTCAGTCCCACCACCAACCGATTGTGGGCTCCCCCGCACGCTTCTTACGCTATGTCACTCTAATTCGTACGTCCACGTATTCAACAGCGGCACCCACGCGGGCCATACCGGCGAAACTTGGGAGAAGTGACAATTACAACTTTCACCCAAGCTCGACTCAAGCTTGGCACCAACATTGGGAGACTTGGGCAAAATATTCACCCAACATTGACTCAAGCTTCGCACGCCCACGTATTGCCACGCATTCAGCAGCGCCATCTATTGATCAACGGCATCGATACTTTAGACTCAGTAGGTAAGAAAGATTTCGATTAAAGTGCGCTTCTATACCACCAGAAGTCTTCAGACTGCAGCGACATCTCTCGGAACGCTGGCGAACTAAACGCGTCAAAATACCGGCCAAACTTGTGGAAAGTGGCCATAACAATTCTCACCCAAGCTTGACACAAGCTTGGCACCAACATTGGGAGACTTGGACACAATCTTCACCCAACATTGACCCAAGTTTCGGTGCTGTTAGGGCATAGAAGTAGAAGTTATCTCTTAAACAGTATCATTTTCTGTATCCAGTGGCGACAATATTTTTCTGAATACTTTTGGATACCCCAAAGAAACTATGAAATAAAATATTTTAATCCCTTTTAAATTCGTAAAGTTCGCAGTTCATTTTAGTGTTTTTCGAATAATAATGATGTAAAAAGCATTTAAAAACACAGTATTGGTCATTTGACGTTATCAAGGTTGATCGCTAAATAGGTCGCTGTGAGGAAAACTAATTTTTAATTCGTTTATCATGATTTTATATTTTTTTAATTGATCAAATTTGAATAAAGCGAGAGTTTTGTAATAAAGTGATGTATTGTTATGCACAATTCTACTAGATTTTGTAAATCTTATAATTTAAAACGCCTTTTAATGCGTTACATGAAAATTGTGTTTTTAATCTATTGCAGGTTACTTTGACATTCCGATCGGCTTTGAAAGGGATTGGAATCTTATTATTTTTGCTGTCTAGTCGGGGAATCAAAAAAGAAGGAAAGAAACAGCATTCCTAGGAATTAAAATTTTCCATACCTTTGAATGTAAGCCTCCTTACCGTGTATAGAAAACCTCACTTTGTTATCATATGACGTTAAACAAAGTTTAAACTCAAAAATTTCCCTTATATTTAAAATTTGAGAAACTTTCACGGATATTTCTAGGTTTTATATTTTGAGTTTGAAGATCGAGGAATAAAGAGCTTCTTTTGAGACAAAAATTCTATTATTGATTTCAGAAATTTAATAACTAAATCTGGACATAAATAATGTCCACATGAGGTACGTGACCTATATTATTTCTGTCACCAGTCACAGGGATGCCACGATACGTTGGAAAGAGGTAGGGGTTTGACCAACATTATTTCTGTGACCAGCGACAGGAGTGCCTTTCCGCCCCTTACGTGACGTTGGGAAAGAGTAAAGGTTTGACCAACATTATTTCTGTGACCAATCACGGATGTGCCTTCCCGCCCCCACGGAACGTTGGAGAGGGGAACTTATGTGGCCTTTTAGAGGTATGCATCCCCTCCAAGAGACGTTAAAAAGGGGGAGGTATCTGACGAAACTCCAACCGTCCCGTGGTGAAGTGCGTAAGTAGGCAATGCCGAAACTAATGGAGTTTTGGTAAAATGTACTTGTTGAAACACTATCCCATTTTTCTCGGCAAATAATGGATTTAAGAGTTATGTTTGAGGAACAAAAAAGACGTATTTTTTCAAGTGCTATAACTTTTGTTTGAAACTTCTCCCTCTCAAACCAGTATTTATAGAAATATAGTGAAGATGAAAAAATAAACTTTTTTGGTGTTTTGACCTTGAAAATCAAATTAGCGGGTATTTTTACTATTATTTTTGTAATAAGCGAGTCAAAATACGTGGGTATACGTAGTTTAAAATTAATCAGAGGTAAGTACTTTTCGGAACTGCACCCTTAACTTTTCGTCGTTATTGCTATTGATCAAATGCTATTGATCCAATGCTATTTTACCCTTGCTTGAATCTAAATATTCTAGCTTAAACTCGTTAATACCATGTACTTTATACTTTAATACTTTATATTTTCATACTTTATATTTATTGGTCGTAACGTTTTCCCGCTTTTTTTTGCGCTTTGTTTCATAAGTTTCAAACTACTTTTAATACGCGGTCACCTACTTTGTACTGTATCGATCTTCTTCTTAGGTTGTAAGTGCTCGCCTGTTAATTCTAAGATTCTTTGTATTTCATCGTCGTTTACTTGGAGTCCTTTTTCTTACATTAAAACTTAAATATTGAATTTCAAAGCAGCTGAAATCACATTTGTCTCGGCTGATCGCTAAGCTTGCCTCATTTACTTTGTCTAATATAATGTTGAAATATTTTTAATTGTCGTGAAAATCTTGAGTTACTATAACTATGTCGTCTAAATAACAAGAAACGTTTGGCTTCAAGTTTAGAGTGATAATCTTTGCCAAATTTATGGGGAATATCGCAAATTAAGGGATAGGGGGGATTTTGGATAGTCGAGATTATGTGAAGTCAGAAATAAAAGCAACTATTATTATTAAAAGGGTTTTATTGTAACCACTTAGAATTGTTGGGCTCAAGTGACACGTTTCTCTCCAAAGCCCGAACCGGGCGGATAAGCCGATAACGGGCGAGTGCTGATTGGTGGTACTCGGGCAATTAAGCCAATGCTCCTGGAGAGTTCGTTGGTAAGGCCTCAGGGATGATGCAGTGAAGATGTCTTTGGGTTAGAGATCCGGGTGGCGTTCTGGTGACACAAAAGCGGGTTCGATAGCGACTCAGTAGAAATAATTTATACGGATTGGGGCGAATTAACATTTTGTGAATGCGCGTGAATCCCGTATTCTGATTCGTTTAAAAGAATTGAGACGCATGTATATGAATTCAGACAGCGGGAATTGAATGCGTGTGAATTCATATAAATGCGTGATCAAGGTCAATTCGAAAAAATTAATAGAAAGTGCATGCGTGAAGACTTGAGCCAGCCATCCCTTGTGTATCAGTCCACAGTGTCCCCACTGAGCTACAGGACAATTTACAGACATTCACAATAAATTCTGTATGCCCCGTACGTTTGTTTTCCTGTTACGGATTGAACTGTATAAATCAACACTTGCTGAAATTTGCCGTGAAGTATTGTGGCGAATTCGAGTGTCTTCTCAATTCAATTCGTATCAATACTTTATGTTTTTATGGGTTGTGGAGTGGACAGGTAGGGTAAGTGTGGCAATTACTGCGGACAAAAAATCAAGACGACTTTTGAAGATAAAAAACAAGTGTTTGAATGAGAAATTCATGAAGCAATATTCAGTATTTAATTAATAGAATTCAGTCGTTAAACCCTGAAAATAAATCAGATTTACGTGAAAAATGCGAATCTAAAAAAAATGTTCCATGTATGTATTACTGCGGTATTTCATGAATTACTGCGCGCCAAATACTGCGGTGATCCAATTACTGCGCTTGTAATACTTCGATTTTATTTTAAGTGAAGTTACAAATAATTTACAAATTTATTTACCTGTTTCATCACGGTCGGAAAATCGTTCTGTTTCAATCGATAATAAATTTTCCTCGATATTATCCAACTAAGGTAGGTTGATGTTTCTGTGTACCATTTTCTTAGACTTTCTTCTGTGACTTTTGCTCTATTTAAGCAAACGCTTTCTGGAACTCTTGTGGAAATGTCTGGGTGACGCGTTAAAAATGACTCGTGCCAACTTCTGTCTGGCTTATTATCAGTAAATTGAGTCTCCTTTTTGACATTTTCACAAATTACTCAAACGCTTTCAAGTAATTGAGGTATCGTAACGGGAAACCCAGCTTTGCAGCAATGACATATCCATCTGACTATATCGTTTTCCTCTTCGGTACTTAGCAGAGGCTCCAGAACGTGGGATTTTTCGGCCCCCACCACGTTCCCATCTGGGAGCAACACATGCAAACGTAGCGTGTCGGTGAGAAGACTCTGTTACGCGTTGCGTCGGCCATCCTCGTGTAAAGCCGAAAATGCACGAGCACGAACCCGTGTTTCGGGCCGAGCCGAGCTTGCCCGACTTTGCGATTCAGTTTCGTGGGCTATTAGGAGGTTTGGGTTGATTTTTGTTTTC
>CAKNYM010038954.1:0-37688 GCA_932195095.1 Andricus curvator | reverse complement strand
CATAAGGCTTTTTTCTGTACATTTGGTGCGGGGTCCTTTGTTTTAGATAAATAAAGAGATTTCCTTTTTACCTATTTTTGTTGTTGCATAGTTCAAATGTAAAATGGAATTTTTAATAACATTTTTTATGATTAAAACAATAACTATCTTTTTTGAAAATATAGTCTGAACCAAATTCCTATATTTTTTTCAGATGAACAATTTCGTTAGTTAGCATTTCTTCGTGTCTTGCATGGTTTTGCCCGAAAACTGAATTACTTATTTTCATAACATTTTTTACGAATAAAACAAAAACCATACTTGTTATCAAAAATCTTTTTCTAGCAAATTGATAGATCTTCTCTAGATCAATCATTTTTTCAATTATTATTCCATCTAACAAAAAATGTATAGTTTTGCTGGGAAATGGAATTTTTTATATTTTAAAAAGCATTTTCGATGGATAATATCAGAACTGTTGGCCAAAATGGCTGGTTAACGAACGCGTCCTTTCTTTATAGGCCTTGAAACAGTATACCAAGGGGTAGTCCAATCAGATAATTCCTTTGAAAGTTACCACGTTTACAGATTCAAATGACAACGACAACAGGCACGCAGACACCGACGTAAAAACTATTTTTTCTGACTCAGGGAGCCTCAAAACGTCGACATTTGATGGAATCCACGAAAGTCATTTTTCACATAAGATCAGTACCTTCTCATTATGATGAGAATGTAGTAATTCATTATTTTTTGTGCGATCAAAATTTGAATTTTCGATTTTTTCGAAAAAATTCAAAAAGTTGTCGTGACATTCTTATAGAAGTTCTGAAAACTAACGTTTTTTGTCTCTCGACTTTTTTTTATATTATGCTTTGTTTCGCTTAAAATGTTAATTTTCGTATTTTTGGGGGGATTTTGAAAATGCTCTAACTCTGACAATTTTCTTTTTATCGAAAAAAGTCGTAGAGATAAATTGTTTGAATTTTTGAGTACTATGAATAGCTGTCCATGGAATTTCTGAATTTAAAAAAAAATGGTCTAAACAATTTTTGAAATGCTCTAACTTTTTGAATTTCTATCCGAAATAGCTGGTTAACGAACTCGATCTTTCTTTTTCGTCTCAGAAACTGTGTGTCAAAGCACAATCCAATCTGAATAGTCTTTCAAAAGTTATCCGGTATACAGACGACGACAGACAGACACCGACGTAAAAACTATTTTTTCTGACTCAGGGGGCCTCAAAACGTCGACATTTGATGGAATCCACGAAAGCCATTTTTCACATAAAATCAATACCTTCTCATTATGATGAGAATGTAAAAAAACGAAAATGAACATTTAAACATCTTAAGCCAAACAACGCACGATATGAAAAAAAGTCAAGAAAAGAAAAACGTTGCTTTTTGAAAGTCCTACAAGATTATCATAACAAAATTTTGAATTTTCTCGAAAAATCGAAAATTCAAATTTTGATCGCACAAAACATAATGGGAAGTCAAAAATTCTATTTTGCGGTTACACTATGCAAGATACAAAAAAATATGAGTGAACAAAAATTGTACACCCGAATAAGATCTACAAATTTCTTATAATCACTTTTCGATAGGACGCGTAGTTTTTGTTTTATTCGTAAAAAACAACATTAAAAAAATTAATTTTTGGACAAACACAAGCTACGAGAAAAAAAAACAATTCAACAAAAGTTGTTTACCCAAAAGAGAGCTACACAATTTGTTACTATTCATTTTTGGTAGGGTGCGTGTTTTTTTATTTTATACGTAAAAAATTCGTAAAGAATTCGACATAAATTTGAAAATTTTTAATGTTTTCCACTATTTGCTATGTAGTAAATAATAGGATTAAAAGGGAGAAAGAGGCAATTATAGCTATGTTCGTGGATTTAAAGGCGGCGTTTGACTCATTAGACCAGGGGTGCTATTCTTGAGTTCACTCGACTTTTTTTCGCATGCGAAAATTTTCGAGCGGTAGTTTCGTATACGAAAAATTGTCGAATGCGGTTGGCATTCTTGAACGCCACTCGAAGTTTTTTCGAAGGCAAAGTCGTATGCGAAGTGTAGTGCGACGTTGCCGATATGTCAAAGTAGTGAATCGGCCAATCAAATGCTGAGTAGAGAAGTAAGCGTGAAACATAATTATATCATTTTGCCGCGCATTCTAAAGTTCAAGGCATTTAAACATTTGCAGTTATTTGTAGTGATGATCGCATATGCGAAATGAGCAGCTTGTGTTTTCACCCTGGCGAAAGTATCAGATAGGAATTCCTTCCGAACCAATCCGAAGTCATCCGAATCATTCCAGAATCTGTATCCGAACCAATCTGAGTCAATTCGAAACAAGCCGAAAAAATGTCTACATTAAGTTCGATCCAAATCGGTCGAAAATTAATCCGAATAAATCCGAACCAAATTTTCAATCCGAATGAATCCGAACTCGGATTGACCTAAAACGATTATCTATCCGAATGAATCCAATTCAATCCGAACTCGAATTCTTTCGGATTGGAAATTCAGTGGATATAAATCCGAGTGCGGATTGATTCGGATTCATTTGGATTGAAACTTTAGTTCATTTTGGAGTTCGGATTGAACCGAATTGAGTCGGATTAATTTTTAAACGATTTGAGTCCAACGAAATGTAGAAATTTTTTCGGATTGGTTCGAATACAAATTCTGGAATGATTCGGATTGGTTCAGAAGGAATTCCTATCCGATACTTTTGCCAGGACATGACATATTTATCATATTTATACAAATATTTATACAGGTAACTCAAAAGGATCATCACGTTTATGAATTTCCATTCTATTATATGCATGTCTTGCTGCATCATCTAACAGCGCAATAACGTTTACGTTAATTATGTCTCGTAACGTCATGATTACATAACAGCAGAATTCTATAAGTTTTATTAGGTTATGTTATTCCTCATATCTTTCTCCACCTGCCACCATGATGCTTCCCACTTTCACAGATTTTACTACTTTCGCATACGACTTTCAGTTTCGAATGCCTCTAACCCACTCGTTGCAAAGTATTCGAAAATTTTCGTATTTGAAACCGAACGAACGACTCGAGAATACCGATTTCATACTACTCGACTATTTTCGTATACGAAAAACCGTCGAGTGAACTCAAGAATAGCACCCCAGGCCTGTCCGAGTAGGGGAAAACTGCTCATTCGCCACATGTTCGAGTTCCACCACCACGTTCCTCTTCACAGGTCCAGAGGCTTGGGGGGTGGTCGCTCTCGTGAAGACAAGCGTCTAGTCCCCGACTGGCAACTTTTACGCCCCATGGGATCGGGTCTCTGGAGCGGCGCGCGCAACTCCCTACTAGCAGAAGCCAGGAGATGAGTTTGAAAATCAAAAGACAAGTTTTCAATTCTAAATCTATCGAATTGATGAAATATCAAATGTAAATTATCAAATTTACAGAATGTTTTATTGTAAAACTTAAAAATTGCATAATTTTTAATTGTATATCTTCAAAATTAAAAAATCTTCAATTTTCAAGATTACAATACTATAGAGTCTTGCAACTCTGAAGAGTTATATTCGAAAATTCTTGTAATTTGAAAATATAGAATTGTAAATTATTCAATTTTCAAAATGTATATTTTAAGGTTATGTAATCTTGAATTTTTGCTTGAAAAGTTCAATTTTTAATATTTATAATTGAAAATTCTTCAACTTTAACGATTTGAAAATAAATTTTTTTTATAATTTTAAACATTTTTCACGCCTCCTCAAAACCAAAAATAAACAAGTACATAAGTTTTTTTTTTAAATTCTACTTTTTTGGTGCATTTTACGTAAAACGTCCAAGAGCAAAAAAAAAGTTCACAAACCGAACATTTTCAAAAAAAGAAGAATGTTCTAGCATAAATAGTTTTGAAGTTATGGCGTCTTAAAGATATTTTTCAGTGAAAAAACGTCGAATCTTTTCCTTTTCGAATAATATCTTGTCCTCTATGCATCCTACATGAAAAGTGTATTAAAATATATTAAAGCAGATTAAATTATCTTTAAAACTAAAAAAAAAAATGATTCTAGCTCTTACAGAACATTAGTTATAGCCTTTTATATTTTGCATGATATTAGCCAATGAAAAATGCATTGGGTTGTTGCACTGAAACGAACCAGTTACAATAATTCGATTATTCAATTTTAAAAAAGAATTCCACAAAAAGCAGCCTGCTATAAGAGACTATAACTGATGTTCTGCAAGAGCTAGAATCAATTTTTTTTTTAGTTTTGAAGATAATTTAATCTGATTTAATCTATTTTGATACATTTTTCATGTAGGATGCATAGAGGACAAGATATTATTCGAAAAGGAAATGATTTAACGGTTTTTTTACTGAAAAATATCTTTAAGACGCCATAACCAGAGACCCGATCCCATGAGGCGTAAAAGTTGCCAGTCAGGGACTAGACGCTTGTCTCGTGAAGTTGAATGAGTAGAGGTCGGTGGTGGTGTTAAATTCCCATCTGGCAAATGGGCAGTTTTCCCCTACTTGCACAGGCCTGCATTAGACCGAGGCGAGATAGAAAAAGTTATGGTGAAAAAGGGGATACGAGAGGGATTAACAAAGAGAGTATCGGAAATTTTTAGAGAGACAAAAAGCAAGGTAAAGGTAGGAGCGCAAGTAGGAGATAGTTTCTGGTTGGTGAGAGGAGTAAGGCAAGGATGTCCTCTGAGCCCACTTTTATTTAATATATTAATTTCAGACTTGGAAGAAGAAATGAAGAGAAAAGGGTGGGGAGGAGTTAGGATAGGGAACGGAAAGATATATACACTGGCATACGCAGACGATATAGTGTTGATGGCAGAGGATGAAGAAGGGATGGCTGGCTCAATTACAGGATTAGAGAAATACTTAGATGGAAAAAAGTTGAATTTAAATGTAGAAAATACAAAGATAATGAGGTTTATAAAAAAAGAATGGACGATGAGAAGGAAGGGAATAAAATTAGAAGAAGTAAAAGAGTTCAAGTATTTGGCATATACCTTGCAAGCAAATAGAGATCATAGAGCTCATATAAGAGAAAGGATAAAAAGCAGCAGGGGTAATGAAACAGATATGGGGAATAGGAAAAAGAAGATTCCAAAAAAATTGGAGAAGGAGAATCTGGTTATTTGATACGCTGGTATGGCCGGTATTAGGTTATGGAGCAGAGCTATGGGGATGGAAAGAAAGGAAAGAGATTGAGAGTTTACAAGAAAGGTATATAAGGTAGACGCTTGTGGTAGACTGGAGGACGCCGGGATATATGGTGAGAGAAGAAGCGCAAAGGGATAAATTAAGTACTAGAGCGGGAAAGAGGGAATGGAATTTTGAGACGAAGCTGTGGGAGGGAAAGGGAGGGAAGTTAGCGAGAAAGTGTTTGATGGAGGTAGAAGAAAGGAGAGGAAGGGCGCTGGAATTAACGAGATGGGAAGAAGAAAGGAGGCAGTTCTTTAAGGCTAGAGATATAGAAGAAGGGACTCGAGTAAACTATGAAGAAGTGGAAAAAAGGATAGGGAAAGACAATTAATAGCAAGATGGGGGATGATTGAGGAATCAAAATATAATAAATGGTATAAGATGATAAAAAAGAAAGGAGTACCAAACTATTTAGAAAAGGGATGGGGAGAGAATATATGGACCAGAATAGCAAGATTTAGATTGGAAAACGAGGTAAGGGCAGGTATGTATTGGGAAAAGAAAGAGAACAGGAAGTGCAGAATCTGTGAATGGGAAGAGGAAACATGGGAGCATGTATGGGAAGGATGTAGGAGAGGAATGGAAGATAAAGGGAGCTGGCAAGAGAATGTGGTAAAGATTCTAGGAGAGGATGGTTTGAGGGAAGAGTGGATGAAGAAGTTAGAGGGTGCTAGAGTGTTGCCAGATTCCCACCCAACAAAGTCGCGAATAGAGGACGCAGGAGTAGCCCAAAAAGCGCGGAAGTTTTAAAACCCCAAATAGCGCATACAAAGTTTAAGGGGGTATTTCTATTTGACCGAGCTTTTTTCAAGCGTTTTTCAAAAATTCATCAAAAATACAATTATTAATATTTTTGAATCGAAGTTTTTTTATATTTTTAAGCAGATGTTAAACTAAAAAAAAACACGATTACCAATTAAGGAATAAATAATAGGGGGCGCTGTAGCACATCAAAAAATGTGTCCCGGAAACGACACCCTCACTTGGCTGACATGATTCAGCTGCTCCAGGTCATCTCAAACAAAAGAATCGAGGAGATTCTTAAAATATACGAGTACGGCTATAGGCGGGACGAAAACAAATAAAAAATATTAAAAATTGACAAAATGGCGCCCATTTGAAATTTTGTTTGCGAATTTTGACTTTTTTGGGGGTAGTTTTTGACTTGCGAAAAATTCAAAAATCTTTATTTATTTATTTTAGTTCGGGCTATAGCCAAACATCTACTAAATATATCCTCCAAATTTGAGCTTAATCGGTCCAGTGGTTTTGACGGAATCATGTCAGCCATTTAAAAAAATCGTGTTTTGAGAAAAATGCGTTTAAGGCTAGACCGTGTATACTTAGATCATGGGTGTAATACTGAAAGTTTTGACTAGAACTTGCATACAAGTCTATAAATGCTTTCGGAACATCGTATTGGGGAAGGAAAACCTGTTTGAGACGAACAATGACTCTATTATACACATTTATGACCTGCCTGCCTGACAGCTGAGGCGGCCGTCCACAGCGTGCAGCTGAGTACTCTCCGCTCGGCGCAGTTGACCCTGCTCCAGCTTCGTTGAAAAGTCCGAGCCAAAGAAATCCCTCTGCGTACAAATTCCACATACTATATACTATCAAAAAATTAAAATCGATTTTTTGGTCCGGTCAAATAGAAATACCCCCTTAAGTAAGGAGCCCCATTTCGTGGTTTTTATACTAAACAATTTATAAATATAATTTAAAGACGATAAAGAGGGCAGAATTGATGAAATACAAAAGATTCGTATATACTTTTGAGTTCAGGATCTTTCTCCCATATCTGCTTGCAAAAATCTTGTTTGCTTGCGTTAGCCCTTGGCCTCTTCCTCTTGCCTCCGCGCCTTATGCATAGAGCATAGGGATAGGGAAAAGACTATATAGTATATAGACTATAGCACGAAGGAATATTCCTTCGTGGAGCATAGACATAAGGACTCTTTCTCACTTTGCGTGCGCATTTTCGTAAGCGTTTGACTGGGCGCGTCTATTTGAAACGATAAAAAGGAACTTCTGCAACCTTTGAAACAGGAATAATAACCATCTATCCTCGTAAGTAAGAAAAATAAATAAATAAAGTAGGTGAAGCCCAAAAGTAGCCAATTTAATTTCATATGTAGCCCAAATGGCGATTAATCGCCGCGGTAAGATTTGAGTCGCCAAACAGTAGTTCGAAGTAGCCCAATCGGCGATATGTAGCCCAATCTGGCAACCCTGGCTAGAGGAGCAAATGACAAAGAATGGATGCAAAAAAAAATGGCAAAATGGAGTTACAAGAGAAGTGAAAGAGAAAGGAAACGCAAGTCGCTTAAATTAGAAGCGTAAAGATTTGTAAATAATGGTTATGTAATAGCATAGGTAAATTAAGATGCGTTTGCGTTATCGCTATCTCTCTCTCTCTCTCTCTCTCTCGTTCGGTAACACGTCCCGAATTGCGCTATCGTCCAAAAATAGAAATAAGGATATAGATATAAGATTTTTTGTAAATAGGTGTAAATAACTGTAAATAGTAAGGATAAGATTTTATAAAATATGTAGAAGGAAGTGTTGTAAGAAATGAAAGTCATGTAAACCCTTAGGGGACACATTAAGGATAAAAAAGAAGATAAGATTTGCTTTCAATCGTAAAAAATAATAAAGAATACAAAAATAACAATTTGTTGGAAAAACAAAATAAGAGAGAGAAAAAATGAGGAGACAAAAGTTGTGCAACCAAAAAAGATCTACAAATTTGTTATAAACTCTTGTTATAAAAATACAATAAAAATAAAAAAAGAAATTTTTGGAAAAACGACACAAGCTACAATAACTTTTTATTTAACAAAATGTTTCGCCTAAATAATATCTACAAATTTACTCAGGACAAATTTACGCTAGGATGCGTATTTTCACAGAAAAAACTGGGGTTTCTATTAGAACCAATTTTTGGTTCCAAAGGAGCTGCAACAAAAAGGAACCTCTCTTGCTGAAAAGTAACCCAAAATGATAAATGGTTTCTGAATGAACTCAAAGTATAGATTCAAATGGTTCTAATAGAGCCTTTTTGTCACTTCTGCCTTGACTCACTTCAATGATTTTACAAGTTAATTATGCACATTTTGCTTTATAATTCGAATAAAATAATATTCTACTGAGAACAATTTAACGAAGAAATTAAAATCATAGACATAATTCATTCTTGGAAGGAAGATATCGCACCTGGAATGTGACAGTTTTTGAGGTTAAGTTGGAAATCCGATGTTTTCCATTGCGCATGCACAAGAAGCGCGGGACTATTTAAAATGATGTAATATACACTTGCAATATTAGGTTAATATTAGAGGAGAGTACCCAAATATGAGATACCAACTCTGTTTGGTGTGATTGCCGGAATTCTATGCACTGAATTTAAAATTAATGTAGGTCATTTTAAAGGGAATTTAGTTTGCGATAAGATGCTGAAATGAAAAATTTTATCAAATTTTTAGTTTTGCTGAAAATCCAAAAAATGTAAAAAAAGTGGTTTTTCCAAACTCGTCAAACTATTCTCATAATATGAGATACCTCAGGAAAACGCTAATAAAATGCAAAATAAAGTATTATTTTTGACGAAAAACTTTATTCTATGTTTCCGAAGTATAAACTCACTGTTATTCAGATATATTCAGTTTTTACAGTAGTCACAATCCCATTTGTAACCAGCTTCCCCCGCGCAGCGAAAGTGTGTCCAGCTGGAGCAGGAGATGCATTGTACCACAGGTATCTCATATTATGACAACCACACCGTCCAACTATTCACTTAATACACCTAACCTGTACAATGAAAAACTTGAACACTGTCGATATTTTCCTACTTAGTTATTCAATCCCTATCCCTCCAGGCCGACTTTACTGCTAAATACTTATTTAATAGATAATAAATAGGATTTAAAGACTTGCCATCCAAGAACTCGACCATCACCGATTTCGCAAAAAGTTCGCTTATAATCTTTAGAAGCAATATAAAAAATTGACTTTACCATGAAATTACTTCTTCTTTAAGGGCTAAAAGTTAGTGATAGAACCAACACAGTGCGCCTCTTAGTTTAGCTGAAACCCCGCTATCTCATATTCCGAGAATATCTCATATTCGGGTACTCTCCTCTACATTTTTTTAAGAAGCTAGGTATTCCTATAATTCAATTTAATTTGTTTTAAAGAATAATAAAAATAGAAAGAATAAAAAAATAGGAATTCTTTTAGAGCCTAAGTTCTAAATGATCCCAAGTTTTACTTGAGCCGCAACGTTACTAAACCCTCAGTTTTTTCTGTGTTCAGTTTAAATCGTAAAAAATAACGTTGAAAATAAACAACTTAAATTTATGGAGAGACGACAAGTTGCAATAAAATGTGTAATAACAACATTTTTTTATTAGATGCGCACATTTTTTTGATTATAAGAACAAGACAATTGAAATAAGTATGTTTCAATACCAATACATATTATGAATTGTGATAATATACATTTATTGAAAGACAAGTACGTATATCTGGGTAGCCTATTCACTAGCGACGGAAAAATAGATGGGGAGTTAGATAGGCGCTTAAATGAGGGTAAGAACGTTATCGGTAGATCAGGGTCCATTCTCAGGAATGAAAACATAAAAAAAGCCAAAATGGCCATACATAATTCTATATTTGTACTGACTGTACTATACGGTAGCGAGACATGGACATGTCAGGAAAAGGACAAGAGTAAAATTAACGCGATCAGCATGAAACCTCTGCGCAGAATATGCGGAAAAAGACTGATGGACAAAGTCCGAAACGAGATAATCCTCAAAGCATGTGGTACAGGAGAGACACTAGTTTACATATGGGAAAGAAATCAGTTAAGGTGGTTCGGACATGCTGAAAGAATGAAAGATGGACGACTGACCAAACAGGTGTATAAAGGTAAGGTAAATGGCAGAATGCCCAGAGGTAGAACGCCAAAAGAATGGTTAGAATCAGTGAATGAGACATTAATCCGAAAAGACATAAGAAGCCATAGAAACACGAGAGCTTGCATGTGAAAATGCATGGACGTGCAGGAAACTAGAGTTGTATTCCAGGTCAGAAAAGTGTGGCGACAAATAGTTTATACACAGAGTGACAATAGAGCGAATGACGCCTAAAACAAAGACCTCAAATACTAATGGACCCAAGCGGGGAACCACACATAACAATTTTGTGAGCCTCTTCACTTGGGGTGACCGCTAGAGAGATTGAGCAGCAACCTGGGTCGGAGCAGTGTTGCGGAACGAACGTGTCATTTAAATAAATAACACGATAATTCTAGATCAATCTAAAATATCTATACCTGACACCCATATACCTATCTACCTTATAACTATATACCCATCTACACACTGCAATTTTCCAACCGAAGAAATCACGCCTAGCCCGAAAGCGAAATGGCTTAATGGTATAATAAAAAAATAGATTTTTCAGGGTAGCTGAGAATTAAAATTAGTGAAAAATAAGAAGCAAATATGAAAGTAATCATGAAAAATAAAATTTGTACTTTATTTTGAAATATCTGAATAAGCAGTACCAGCTTGAGGTACAGAAATAAATATAATATACATTTTTGATATAATAGTGTTGAATATGATGTAGAAAAGTTCAGATTTTGGACAAAATCGAGTGCGAAGCAGGAGATACGTGATGAGAATGTGTTCGTTAAAGCCGAAGGAGCTTTAACAAAAGAGAATTCACAATCAAAAAATTACAGTTGTCGCTGATTTGACCTTTAATTTTAAAAGGTCTGTGCGCAAATGTGGGGGAAATACAAAGACCGAGCGCGTAGCGCGAGGTAAATACGTCATCGAGCGCGAAGCGCGAGATGAATATTTTATCCAGCGCGAAGCGCCAGAACTAAAAGTCGCGCGCCCTAGGCGCGCTGAAACTTGCAAGCGAAGCGAGCCGCGCGGGATGAGACTGTGCCCGCGCAGCGGGCGGATTTTTTAATTAATTTTTTCGACTGAAAATTTGACTATTCCATGTTTGGTTGAACATTTATCTTCTGCAGTTCAAAATTCGACTATTTGGTTGAAAATTCAACTATTAGGTTAAAAATTCCATTAAAAATTGAAATATTTGGTTGAAGATTTACGTATTTTGTTAAAAATTATTCTTTTTTGATAGAAAATTAGTTTTTTTATTGAAAATTAAGTTTTCTTTAGTTGAAAACTAGTGTTTTCATCAAAAATTAATTTTTTTAACTAAAAATTTGACTAAAATTTTTGTTGAACATTTTTTTGGTGACAATTTATTTTATTAGCTTAAAATTTTTTTTTTAACTGTAAACTAAACTTTTCAATTTTTTGTTGAAAATGGATCTTTCTTATTTCAAAATTCATCTATTTTATTGAAAAATTGTATTTTTTGATAGAAAATTAACCTTTTTGGTTGAGAATTTTATTAAAAAGTAAAATATTTGGTTGAAAATTCATGTATTTTGTTAAAAATTATTCTTTTTTGGTAGAAAATTAGTTTCTTTTTTATTGAAAATTAATTTTTTTAACTAAAAACTTAACTATTCTATTATTCGTCGACATTTATTTATAGACATTTAATCTTTTTGATTGAAAATTCATCTGTTTGGTTGAAAATTCAACTATTCCGTTGAAAATTTATTTTATTTGGTTAAGAAACTTATATCTCTAACGTAAAATTGAACTATTCTATTTCTTGTTTTGAATGTATCTTTTTCAGTTGAAAATTGATCTATTTTGTAGAAAATTTGTCTTTTCTTAGTAGCAATATAACCTTTTTGGTTGAAAATTCAATTGTTAGGTTGAAAATTCCATTAAAAATTGAAATATTTGATTTAAAATTCACGCATTTTGTTCCAAATTATTCTTTTTCGGTAGAAAATTAATTTTTCGTTGTTGAAATTTCATTTTTGCAACACCCACCTCTAAAGTTGACGTTTTCATGCTTTTAAATTGTGCCTAAAGGACTTTATTTGAGCAGACTGTGTGCGAATAATTTTCGCGCATGCGCAGTTTGAAGATGGCTTACTTCAGGCACTGGTGAAAAAGTTGCGCATGCGCACTTTCGAGATGAGGCACTTTAGACACTGGCATAGGTAACTTTAAACACTGGTGTTGGTATCTTCTTGAAATAAATTTAGATTTAACTTGAACAAATGTTTTAATGATTGAAGTTTAGTTTGTAGGGTTTCGTAGACCCCCCCCCCCTGGCAAAAGAGCATAAACGCCAACATTTTTTTTAAATAATTTTTTTCCAACATTTTTTTTAAATCATTTTGTTTCCAACAATTTTTTTTCAACAAATTTTTTTGTTTCCAAATTTTTTTTTTCAAAAATTTTTTTTTTAATTTTTTGTCACAAAATTTTTTGCACCAAATTTTTTTTGAAAATTTGTTTGCACAAAATTTGTTTTTCAGAACCTTTTTTTGCAAACATTTAAAAAAAATTTTTCAACAATTTTTTTTTTCAAGTTTTTTTTTAACAAAATTTGTTTACTTCACTCTATGCAATATAAAATTAGTCTTTTTCGTTACATCCTCCTTACAACTTTTTCGGACGGGCGTTGCAAAAAATAGCGTGTGATACACGTGCTCATGTTGCAAAATTCACACTCGCACACAATCACCTATTTTGCGCACTTGTATCACAAATAACTATTCTTTGGTTGAAAATTAATATTTTTGTAGAAAATTAATGCTGTCAACTACAAATTTAACTATTCAATCGGCACAGAAAGTCCTGACAGTTGGGAAAAAGTAGCTCTATCTCAATGAAAAAAATTGCACTGGGTTCGCATTTAGCAAGGCTGAGTCGAAATATTTCTACCTGTCCAACGACGTTTCTTGTAACTCGGTGAAAATATTGTTGTTGTTGTTAGAGGAATAAATCTGAAGAAAATCCCTGTTTTCAATGCCTAGATTTGGAAGGTCAACTTTCGGCTGTTCCTAAAGTCGCAAAAATGTCCAGAAATATGGAAAAAATTCAAGTGGATCAATAAAAAGTGGATAAAATTGTATATTTTCCTGTAAATTGAGTTCGCATAATTTGGACTTTAATAAGCTATGCTAAAGTCACGTGAGGGAGTAGTAGTACAAAAAGAAGAGAGACGCATGTCCATTACCAAGTCACAACAACTGCGAAAACTTGAAAAACAGGGTCTGCTTCTGTACGATTTCCTACGGCCTACAGGCCCCACAGAGTATTCAGTAATTTCCTTTTCATTTAGCAGCTTTTCAGTTATCAGTATATTATACATGCTAACATTTTATTCTGCGTCTACAGTAATGATTAACTTACAATTACATTTTTGTGAATGGTGTTAAATAAGGCGTATTTTTTTCAATTGATTGAAAAGAGTATTAAAGCAGAATAGAATTGAATTATTCCTTTGCAAGTTTCTACCACTCAACTCGTAGAAAATGCAATTACAAATAACTGTTTCTAATAAATATTATTAAAAAATAACACTGACTAATAATAATAATAATATATATATATAATTTGTTCAACAATAACTGTACTTACACATCAATAACAAGCGTGTTATAATATTTTCTAATTTGAAAAATGATATTGATTTATATATATGCAAGTTATGAAGCCTCGGTGGTTCAGACAATAGCGCGTCAGACTTTCATGCAGGAGGTCTGGGGTTCGATCCCTGAGCCTGGTACCAATGGAAATTTTTCTATGTACTTGTACCGGGGCTTCGGTGCTTCGGAACCCACCTTAAACTGTCGGTCCCCTCAGAAAAAGCTGGTGCCTTACCAAGGATAAATCGGCTCTTTCGAGGGCCTAACCTTGGGGGTCGAAGCCGATTTTGAGAAGGCTCGAAAATGAGTCAGCGTTCCTCTTGCGCTTCGGGGCTCCTACAGGGGGCACCACGCTCGATGGTCGCTGGCCGACTTTGTGTAATGAACACACACACACATACACTTACCTAACACACCAGGGGTGCTATTCTTGAGTTCACTCGACGGTTTTCCGTATACGAAAATAGTCGAGTAGTATGAAATCGGTATTCTCGAGTCGTTCGTTCGGTTTCGTATACGAAAATTTTCGAATACTTTGCAACGAGTGGGTTAGAGGCATTCGAAACTGAAAGTCGTATGCGAAAGTAGTAAAATCTGTGAAAGTGGGAAGCATCATGGTGGCAGGTGGAGAAAGATGTGAGGAATAACATAACCTAATAAAACTTATAGAATTCTGCTGTCATGTAATCACGACGTTACGAGACATAATTAACGTAAACGTTATTGAGCTGTTAGATGATGCAGCAAGACATGCATATAATAGAATGGGAATTCATAAACGTGATGATCCTTTTGAGTTATTTGTATAAATATTTGTATAAATATGATAAATATGTCATGTCCTGCCAAAAGTATCGGATAGGAATTCCTTCTGAACGAATCCGAATCATTCCGGAATTTGTATTCGAACCAATCCGAAAAAATTTCTACATTTCGTTCGATTCAAATCGTTTAAAAAATAATCCAACTCAATTCGGTTCAATTCGAACTCCAAAACGAACTAAAGTTTCAATCCGAATCAATCCGCACTCGGATTTATATCCACTGAATTTCCAATCCGAATGAATGCGAGTTCGGATTGAATTGGATTCATTCGGATAGATAATAGTTTTAGGTCAATCCGAGTTCGGATTCATTCGGATTGAAAATTTGGTTCGGATTTATTCGGATTAATTTTTGAACGATTTGGATCGAACGAAATGTAGACATTTTTTCGGCTTGGTTCGAATTGACTCAGATTAGTTCGGATACAGATTCTGGAATGATTCGGATTGGTTCGGAAGGAATTCCTATCTGATACTTTCGCCAGGGTGAAAACACAAGCTGCTCATTTCACATGTGCGATCATCACTACAAATAACTGCAAATTTTTAAATGCCTTGAACTTTAGAATGCGCGGCAAAATGATATAATTGTGTTTCACGCTTACTTCTCTACTCAGCATTTGATTGGCCGATTCACTGCTTAGACATATCGGCAACGTCGCACTACACTTCGCATATGACTTCGCCTTCGAAAGAACTTCGAGTGGCGTTCAAGAATACCAACCGCACTCGAAAATTTTTCGTATACGAAACTACCGCTCGAAAATTTTCGCATGCGAAAAAAAGTCGAGTGAACTCAAGAATAGCATCCCAGGCCAGAGCTTCGAATCTGTGCATCTGAAGGAGAGTCCACAATAGGATTGAGAAATCGACGTAGACTTGACATAGCACTAGCGTGGACGCGATGCGCGCGCATGTATTGCCAACTGCTTATTTTTATGTGTCGTTCACGTTTCGCTCTTCCGGAGAATCAAGATTAAAATGGCCGACTCAAGGTGCTGTTCCGTGTGGGAAACTCATGAGAGTGAAAGAGACGGACGGAGCTCTTTGTCTCTTTCACTCTCATGAGTTTCCCACATGGAACGGCACCTTGAGTCGGCCATTTTAAGCTTGATTCTGTGGAACAGCGGATCGCGAACGATACATAAAAATAAGCAGTTGGCAATACATGCGCGCGCATCGCGTCCACGCTACTGATGTGTCAAGTCTATGTCAAGTCAATGCTACGTCGGTTTCTCAATCCTATTGTGGACTCTCAATCCTATTGTGGACTCTCAATCCTATTGTGGACTCTCCATAACTGATTACCTCAGAGGGATCGCTCCGTCCACCCTAGTCTGACTGTATCCCCTCTTTGCGGCCGGCTAAGGGAGGCTGCCGAATGGCAGAGTGGGTGAGGATCACTTTGCCTGATCAACAAAGTAGGACGTCATTTACTGTGCGATAAGTATGCCTGGCATCTGAGAGATATAATCTCAGAAAGTTGATAACAACGAAACCCACCGAGATCCAAAAACACTCGGCGAAGGATGGCCGGATTCGGATGGCCTTGAGAATAAACACGGGTATGGCACAATAGAATTTATAAAGCTTGAGCGCCAGGGTGGGACCTAACGCCCCCCCCCCCCTAACCGCCTACATTACAACTAACTATATGCAAGTTAGAAGTAATTGCAAGACAATGAGAGTGATATTTTGTGTGAAACACAGTTTAAAATTATTGAAACACTTAATGATGCAATTCATGAATGTTAAGAGCGATATTTATTGCAGAAGACAGTTTTGCAACTATTCAAACAATTAATAATCACTAACTTCCGCCTTTTGATAGGAAAGGTGAAGGACAATTAGTAATATCATGGTTTGAATAATTGCGAACTGTCTTTGACAAAAACTATCACTCTGAACATGTATTACCTGCGAAATTTTAGAAAAAGTTCACAAGTACGTATACCTAGGTAGTCTATTCACTAGCGACGGAAAAACAGATGGGGAGTTAGATAGGCGCATAAATAAGGGTAAGCAGATTATCGGTAGAGCAGGGTCCATCCTAACAAATAAAAACATATAAAAAAAAGCTAAAATGGCCATACATAATTCTATATTCGTACCGACTGTACTATACGGTAGCGAAACATGGACATGTCAAGAAAAGGACAGGAGTAAAATTAACGCGATCGGCATGAGACCTCTGCGCATAATATGCGGGAAAACACTGACCAAAATGCTCCTATTGCTCCTATTTTGAATTTGATTTTAATCTAATTTAAAATTCTTAAATTTCAAATATTATCCTTGAAATTCATCAGCTGTATGATATATGTATGTATGTATGTATACCATTAAGCCCTTTCAGGGTAGGCGTGACACTACCCAATACGGGTAGTGTTTCTAGGTGGATAGTTTTCTTGTAGTTATGAATAACTACAAGTTTGGGCTCACCACACCCATAGTATGCCAACAGCACACAGTATTCTCGAATGGTCACCCATCCAAGTACTAACCGCGCCCAACGCTGCTTAACTTCAGTGATCTGACGAGAACTGGTTTTTTCAGCGTGGCATGGCCGTTGGCCATATATATAATATATATATATATATATATATATATATATATATAACGAAAAATAATATCTTTTGACAGTGTACACCCGAAAAAAATGGTTTAAACCAGTAAAATTGTTTAAATAATTGAAAATTAGTTCTAAAATACTTGGAATCTTGTCACTTGTCAAATATAAATAATTAGCTAAATAAAAAGTTGAAAAATATCGTCTTTGGCATGAATTTTACATAAAACAGATATTTTGTATTTTTTAAGGCATTTTCCGGACACAAGACAAAGGGGTTGGGGGGAGGGGTGCCGATATCAAAAGTTGTTGGGTGGAAATTATTCTTTGAACATTTCTAAAGAGATGACCAACCTTTAATTTACAAAAATTTAATAAAAAGTACTTCTTTTTTTTAATTTTTTCGAAAACCGAAATGTTCCCATTTGAAACCCCATGTTAATTTCAACAGCCCGGGGGCACGGGTTAATGTTGACCGATTCTAAAAAAAGTTGGGAATTTCTTTTCCCGGAAACAAACAAATTGGGGGGAGGGGGGCGGGGCGGGCCAACAAAAGTCGAATTTTCAGACCACCTTTATTGCACTGACATTTTAAACCTTCGCTGGTTGCATATTGTACAACACTGTTAA
Organism: Andricus curvator; assembly: GCA_932195095.1. Lineage (NCBI taxonomy): Eukaryota > Metazoa > Arthropoda > Insecta > Hymenoptera > Cynipidae > Andricus > Andricus curvator. Next base: position 19,906 of record CAKNYM010038954.1, on the reverse strand, counting down.
AAATAGTATTAAATTTAAAATACCAATCCATTTTACACAAAATCAAAATAAGATTAGCAGTAATTTCTGATTCTTAATAATAAAACATGATACCTTCTTTCAATTATCAAAAATAAAATTGGATTTTAAGTCGAACTGTTCAATTACGTAAATAAATTACAGACCTAACCTACAATCAACTGCACACACATTAAATTTCTATCATTCAGGGCAAATTTTCGAAAGAGTTCTACACGTACGTTGCACTTTAATCATAAAAAGGAATTCAATCGACGAATTCTAGATTATTACTTTAATTGCGAATATTTGATAAGGTTTAAAGAAATAAAAGCACTTGAGTTTTCAAGCTGGCTGCTATACCGACCTGTATATTATATTTAATATAAACTGTACAGCTATTCATATTTTAATATATATTAAATTTCAACTCCCGTGTATGCAAATGACTTCATATACATTTGTATTAAATTTAATACAGAGTTTTCTAACAGTGAATGGAATTAATATATTGAAATTCACAAAATGTAATGTTTTAAAAAAATGCATACCATTTTTTTCTTTCCTACAATTTTGTTATTTAGAATAAAGTAATAGTTGAAAAATTTAAGAATAGGAATGGTTTTTATCTCTTTTATTATTAACTCTTTTTAATACTCTTTTCAATTAATTGAAAAAAATTACGCCTTATTTACAAAAATTTAATTGTAAGTTAATCATTACTGTAGACGCAGAATAAAATTTTAGCATGGATAATATACTGATATCTGAAAAGTTACTAAATGAAAAGGAAATCACAACCATATGGCCAGTTCTACTAATTAGACCATGACTCTGACCTAGCCGTAGGGAATCGTACAGAAACAGACCCTTTTTTTCAAGTTTTCGCAGTTAGGGCGACTTGGTAATGGACATGCGTCACTCTTTTTTTGTACTACTATTCCCTCACGAGACTTTCGCATTGAGTGTACTTACACCGTACGCTTAGAGAGGGCGTAACAAGCGTGAATCGTAAAAAGCGTAGGGTAAGTTAAGTCTCGACAGACGCGTAAAAGCAGGGCTGCCAAGATTTCCGCCATTCGGAATCGTTGGTCGAGTTGTGTTGCCTCGTGACATATGATTGTGTCTTTTGTTGTCAGCATCCACAGTATTTGTGATATTTATTTTTTTTAACAATTATTCTGGAAGGATTCTTGAATTAAAAATTCAGTTCCGTGAGAGGTAAGTACTACCCAGTAAAAAAAGTTGAATAGATATAACGCGAAAACGAATTCAGGTTAGGTTTGGTGTATTCAATTAGCTGCCATGATCGAATTGGACCTTTAAATTCAATTCGGCAATGCATTAGGCTCTATTCGGCCGAGTTTATTTTATGAAATGAAGGGAAATTGTAAGTTTTTCAGGGTAGCAATGAGTATAATTATGAAAAATAAAGTTGCCCAAATACATTCGTGCACTTTGGAAGAGCGATATTAATTATTTAACTGAACGGAATGATATTAACCAAACTTTTATTCCAATTCGGCAATACACATGTTTTGACAGGCTCAATTCTGCAAGGTGCAGGGCGGTGGACGCGGTGGGTTACTGGTAACTTCATTGCCGACAGTTGGTGTTGAATTTTTTTTACTATTTAAAAATTTTAAAAATGAAGTTCAAAAGTTCTTTTTTCTATAATTGGCAACAATTAAATAGTTTTTACTAAAACTAGAGCAAGGAAGCGCGCGCTACATAGCCTTTCCAAACTTTTCCAGTTCCCTTCTATATGTATGTTACTCTTAGGGCCGGTTCCACCAAACTCGGTTAAATCAGTGGTTAACTGACGGCGGGTTAAAGTTAACGCCATAGTTAACCTTGGGTTATCCTGTTGTGCGTTCCACCACATTTTTCGTGGGCGCGGTTAGCTAACCAGATAGTCGTTTCGAAGTAACTCCTATTTTACTTTAAATCATTCGTGTGATTGGCTACCCGTCGGTCGAATGGAAAGCAAAGCAATATGTCCGTGCGCGCCAAATCCAGGTAAGGTTGGGCCACGCTCGTGTCTACACTAACCTAACAAAAGTGAATGTTGGTGTATGTTTTGTTCGTGATATATTAACATATCACATATAAATTCAAAAACATCTTTTTCGACTTCGTTATCAGACGATCTCAGAACTTCTTCCAAAAACTCCATATTTCACAACGACAATGCCGTTTTTAGGTTAGAGGACGATTAAGTCGCCTTAACCGATCAATTTTGACCGGTTAGATTTAACTGTGGTTAACGCGAGTTAACCGGCCGCTAAAACGTGGTGGAACGCGTAACTAGGTTTAACGGAGGATTAACTTTTTAATCGAGGTTGGTGGAACCGGCCCTTAGTTTAAAAAAAATAAGAACTGAATTATTTACAAAATAATTACTTCTGGAATAATGTATGTATGTATGTATATTTAATCTCTCCCTTTTACGGGTTTGAGGGCCTCCGCTCCCTGCACATATATTTGCATTCCATCCTTAATCTAACTTAACCATTGCTTATATTCTAATGTTTCGACTTACTTATAATAATAACAATAATCTTAATGCTAATAATTCTACAAATGAGCGATCTTCCAGGGCTTCCGTTTCCTCTTACCATAAAAATAGCTCTTTCATGATTTGAAATAAACTTTTTATTTACTTTCCTTTACTAGGATTGCCCGTTTGGCTCTGCCCTGTTCCCTTGCTTTCTCTTACTTCTTCTAATTTCTTCATCCACGTCACTCCCTGTCCATTACCATCCAAGATCCATCTCACACACTCATCCACACTCAACTCTCCATCTTCCTCTCCTATACACCTCTCTAACAAATGCGCCCATGACTCCATTTCGTATCCACATACTCTGCACAGATTGTCCTCTTCAGCCATCTAATATCCACAAGATCTCACTCCTTCTCCCATTCTAAACCATACCACCCTATTCCATTTGTCTTCCTTTTTTATTTTTTGCAAATATTCTGGTTCCGTTTACACTTTCACATAATAAATAAATAAAACATGATACCTTCTTGCAATTAATCAAAAATAAAACTGGATTTTAAGTCGAAAAGTTCAATTACGTGAAGAAATGAGAGACCTAACCTACAATCAACTATACTCACATTAAATTTCTACCATTCAGGGCAATTTTTGGAAAGAGTTCCACTTGTACGTTGCACTTTAATCATAGAAAGCAATTCAATCGACGAATTCTAGATTATTACTTCAATTGCGAATATTTGATAAGCTTTGAAAAAATAAAAGCACTTTGAGTTTTCAAGCACGCTGCTATACCGACATGTATGTTAAATTTAATATAAAGTGTACAGCTATTCATATTTTAATGTATATTAAATTTCAATTCCCGTGTATGCAAATGACTTCATATACATTTGTATTAAATTTAATACAGATTTTTCTACCAGTGCTTCTTCCTCTCGCTGAGTGTGGACGGTTAATAAGTGGTGCAGTGCATCCTACTATTTGAAATTGTTCATCCTACTCTTTTGAATAGTCAGTTAAACTAACCTAAACGCAAATAGTGATTGTAACAAAATTCACGGACGAAAAGCTGCACTTCAATTTAAGTTAGTTAGAGTTACTGGTTTAGAAAGTTCTTCTAACAATCCACTGTTTTCGGTGTTACCTCCTACATTCCCGACCTGAGAGATATTGTCATATATGTAGCGAAACAGATTCCCGGGGAAGGGAATTGGTGGATGAACAGACGTAGAACAGATTAGAATAAAAGATAAGCGTAACGCAGATCTGACCACTATGGGAGGGAAATTTCGATTATTACATTCTCATCAAAGAAGGTATTATATTTCGATCCTTGTTTTCGTGATCTATGTATTTAATATGTATGCATGTATGTATGTAAAAAATAACATTGAACATAAACAAATTAATTTTTTGGAAAAACGACAGAAGGTGCAATAAAATATTAATTAACAAAATTGTTTTTTTTTCATAGGATGCGCACTTTTTTGAATTATAAAAATAAGACAATAAAAATCCATGGTCCGTTTCAATATCCATGCATATTATGAATTGTAATGATATCAATTTATTGAAATGATACATTTTTCAGGGTAACGGAGAATAAAATTTAATGCGAAAAGAGGAGCAAATATTAAAGTAATCATGATAAATTAAATGTGTACATAATTTTGTAATATCTGAATAAGCAGTACCAGACCATCGTACAGAAATAAATATAATATACATTTGATATTCAATAGAGTAAAACTCAATGAAGAAAAGGTCGTACTTTGGACAAAATCGAGTCCGAAGCACGACATACGCCTTTAATTTTAAAAGGTATGTGTACAAATGTGGAGGAAGTACAAACACCGAGCGCGCAGCGCGAGATGCAACAGTCGCGCGCCCTAAGCACGCTGAAACTTGCGAGCAGCGCACAAACTTACTGCACTTGCAAGCAGCGTGCAGGTTTGTACATTTTCATCATAATGAGAAGATATTGGTTTTATGTAAAATTTGCCTTAGTCGGTTTTCATCAAATCTCCACGTTTTGAGACCTCCTAAGTCAGAAAAAACGATTTTTACGAAGGTGTTTGTCCGTCTGTCTGTCTGCTGTCTGTCTATAGTCTGTCTGTAGTCTGTAGTCTGTAGGCACGATAAATTTCGAAAAAATTATCAAATTGGATTGAGCTTCGGCACACCTTTTTAAGACCTAAAAGAAAAGAACAAGTTTGTTAGCCAGATATTTTGAATGAAAGTTCAAAAAGTTAGAATACATTTAAAATTTGTAAAACTGTTTTTTTCCAAGATTTGGAAATTCTATGTACGGCTGTTCGTATTACTCGGAAATTCGAACAATTTATCCTCACGACTTTTTCTGATAAAAAAAATGACCAGAGTTATAGCATTTTCAAAATATAAACAAACAAACGAAAATGAACATTTTAAGCCAAACAACGCAAGATAAAAAAAAAAGTCACGAGAATAAAAACGTTACTTTTTGAAAGCCTTACAAGATTAGCATAACAACTTCTTGAATTTTTTGAAAAAATCGAAAATTCAAATTTTGATCGCACAAAAAAATAATAAAAAATAAAAAATTCCATTTTTCGGTCAAACTATACAAGTTACGAAAAAATATGAATCAACAAAAATTGTTCACCCAAGAAAGATCTACAAATTCTTCACGGATCTCTTTTTGATTTGACGCGAAGTTTTTGTTTTATTCGTAAAAAATAACATTAAAAATAAACAAATAAAATTTTTGGACAAACGACACAAGCTACGGAAAAAATTCGTAGCCAAAAGTTCTTCACCTAAAAAAGAGCTACACATTTGTTATTCATCATTTTTCAATAAGACGCGTAGTTTTTATTTTAATCGTGAAAAATGACATTACCAATAAACAAATTAAGTGTTTGGACAAAAAGACACAAGGTACAATAAAAAGTTTAATTACAAAATTGTTTTTAAATTAGATCTGAAAATTTGCTTTTAACCTTTCTTTCTCGCGAGACAGGTGATGAGACTGTGTTCGTTAAAGCCGAAAGAGTTTTAACAAAAGGGAATTCACAATCACTAAATTTCAGTTGTCGATGGTTTGGCCTTTAATTTTAAAAGTCCTATGCAAAAATGTGGGAGATGTACAATGAACGAGCGCGTAGCGTGAGGTAAATACATTATCGAGCGCGAAGCGCGAGATTCAACAGGGGCGCGCCCTAGGCGCGCTCAAACTTGCGAGCCGCGCGCCCAGCGCGCGATGAGAATGTGCTCGCGCGGCGGGCACATTTTTTCTTCTATAACAGGTAAGTCTATCCGTAACTTCGAGAAGGGCAATTCGAATAGAATTTCATTCCGGATTATATACGAACATATGGGTAATACATGTGGTACGCGCTGTTATCGTAATTATAACTTTTTTTTTTGAAAGAAGGAAAATTCTTGAATAGTTTTATCTACATTGGCGAACGCAATAATGGGAAATTTATCGATTCGTGACGGGAACGTAATAATTATCCAGGGCTGAACAGGCACTCCTTCGTCCTTTCGGTATTTTAGATATATATGCTATCGGGCACAATTTACAAAACAACACCAGGCGGTACCTTTAGCATAACCAGCTTTTTATATTCTCCCTCCTTTCTCCCGCACCTCACCTCTCCACTTCCTTCCGTTTCCGTTCGGTGCGTCGCGCATGACGAACTCAACGCAAGCGGACATACGGAATGGTGCTACCAGCATTCCTACGGCACTGTTTTCCAGCAGTTCTAAAACAACCGCGAATAGGCGCGCTTCAAATTTTGTAATCGACTCTTAGATGTTTCTATTATAAAATACGGATCAAATTAAAAAAACAATGGTGCTGTTATTATATGCCAAGTGAGAGATGAAAAATTAGGTGTGATATGTGAAGTATAGTGATAAAACGAATAGTTATAAGAAAAATTTTGGTATTAGAAACTCAGAAATTCAAAATCAACAATGGAGAAAAAAATACTCGATTTACCTAAGGCATTTGTGTGCTGCTCGAATATTATTTTTTTGGTAAGAACAGGAAATCAGAATTGAAGAAATTTAAAAGTTTTTTATTTATTCTTTAAACCTACATTTTTAGAAGTTGAATACATATTGAACCTAAAAATAAATAAATTATAAAAAAATATTATGCAGTACATCATCCCCCAGCACGTTCTTCTGAGAAAAAAAATATATATATATTGTATTGAAATTCAAATAATTGTTCAATATCCTACGGTGCCTACCGATTTGAATAGCATTGACAATATTTTTAAATTAAAAGAAAAATTATGGTTTTTGTATCAGGCTAATTTGAACAAATGAAATAAAAGTGTTTTGTATCTTATTTTTTACTTTTAACTGGAGGAACTAGCTGTTCATTTTTTTAAACTTACTTGTCGCGAGTGAAAATGGAGAGATATTCTAAGGGATCGTTCATATACAACGTTGCGCGTTTTTCTTTTGTTTATATTGTTGTATCCTTTTTAACTTCATGGAAATTATATTCTCGTCTTTATTTAAACAAAAGAAAAACACGTAACGTAGTTTATGAATGATCCCTAATTGATTATATTGGATAGGAATCGGAAATGATTTAGATTCGCTTTCAGATGTCGGGGTTCGTGCTGATGTCATTGGGAGCATTGCTGTTGGCCGACAGTGATCGCGTTTTGCTTTCGCGGCTCGTAGGATCCGGAGACATTCACCCATACCAGCCAATATTTTATTATTTGTCATTTATCATTGTAGGGGTGGGATTTATTATCGCTGTCACTGGTCTTCTAGGCTGCTGGGCCACCTGTTTATTCAATTGCTGTATAACTACTTCCGTAAGTTTTGATGTAATTATTATTCATTTTTTAACTACTTTGGTTAGTAAGTCATTAATCATGATATTATCAGAAAAAAACGAAATCTGAAGATCAGTTTAAAAAATATTATTGATATTTTAGTAAACCCCACTAGAAAAATAGTCAGGAATCGTCAGAAAAACAGTCAGGACTTATGACCATTTCTGACCACTTTTGTTACGTTTCTCGACAGAAATCGTCAGGAAAAGTCAGAATTCGTGAGAAATGTTCAGAAATCGTCAGAGCTTGGGTTCGAAGGATAATCCTTTTATTAGGGGTCCAAGAATAGAATGCCGTAAAACCTAATCCCTTTTATATTTCCCAGGTTATTTATATTATTTATTTATATTTATTTATGCATATTCTCTTTTTACTTATATTTAATTATTAATATTTATATATTAAATGACTCTGCAAGCTGAATCTGAAAATTTTGTCCGTTTTGACGTATCTCTTTCTCTTTACAAGATACATTATATTTAATCTAATTTTTAATTGTTTAGGAAAATTTGTAGGTATCTGAAATCGTCGAAATCCGTAGATTCTGAATTTCTAACTTTTGAATCTGTATATGCAACATTGAAAAAAAATTATTTTCAATTTTTAATCCTTTTGGGTTGGCCTACCTGCGGTCCTAGCCGATGAGCTACCTAATAGGATGAGAATTATCATATTTTCAGAAATCGTCAGACTCGTCAGGAATGGTCACAATGTTCAGGAATCGTCAGAACTTCTGACCATTTGTGACGATTCCTGACTTTTTTTTAGTAGGGAAGTAAGCCTGTGAGGTCTAAGTAATGAAATGTGAAATAGATTATTCTATGGATCATTGTATTACACCTTACATTGTGACGAACAAATTAAAAGTGTTTTTTTTTTAAGATTACATGCATGTTTAGAGGGTGAATTAGTTTATTTACAATACTCGCTGAATCCGAATCTGGGGTACGTTTAACTTCATCAGGTCTCAGTTCGTCCTTAACCGTAAAAAACAGCTAACAATCTTTTTGGTAAATGAAACCCACAGAAAAAAGTGTATCTTAATATGTTTGGGGTCGCTGAATCCGAATAAAGTGGTTTGTTATACTCCATCAGGTCACCGCTCGTCCCTAACCTCAAAAAATAACGCAGGAACACTGAAATAATCAATTTTGGAGTTGAGGCCTTCATTCATTTTTTTCTGTGGTATCATGCTCTTTTATTCTCAAAACATCTATGAAGAAGCTTTCTCTTATCTTTTATGCCCTCTCCAACATGATCTCTTTTGAACGTCACCAAAAGTCAGATATTATATTTGTACTCTATCTTCCTCGATATCGACCCTTCATTTCTCTTATATCTTGGTGGAATTGTTCTCCTTGTTCCTCACTGTAATCTCCTAAATTCATTGGGAAGTAAACGAGATGGGAAAAGAGGAAGTGCAGCTTCTGATTAAACAAACACCTCATTTTATTAAAGGTTTTCACCATATCACCCGAGTTGAAATTTATGTAGAGCCTGCTTTGAACCTGCATCTCCTTATTAGAACCTGCTTTGACGCTAGTTAAACTTATGCTACTTTTAATGTTTAACTCCTAGACGCTGTCATACTTCTCTAAACCTACTTTGAATCTTTAGAACCTACATTTTTATAACTCACGACCCTACTTTGACGTTGTTTAACCTCTCCTTCAATATTCTGACCCCGCTTTGAATCTTCTTACACTACAATCTTCGAACTGAAGACTATACTGTTACATTTTATAAACTTTATGATAATAAACTAACAAATATTCGTCAATTAGGTTAAATTAACTCATTGGCCATCTTAATGATTGCAGTCACACTCAATGAACAAAAATATTTAGTTCAAGATTCAACCCAATTATCATAAATTATTTTTATCAATGCTCAATCACAGCAAATTATTTTCTCTCAACTGAAAATACTGAACATTTGTATGAGAATAACATTCATAATGGAAAAATACTAAATATTGTCAATTATTGAGTCGTTATAAACATTTTTATAAATAATTAATGAAATTGTGCATATTCAACAGTCATGTTGGTATTCATTTGTAAACTTATGTTGAGTGCACAAATTTGGTCTCTTTATCTTTTTTTGTAGCTTGTGTCGTTTGTCAAAAATTTATTTTTTTATTTTTCATGTTGGTTTTTACGAATAAAACAAAAACTACGTGTTATATCGAAATGTGATTAATTACAAATTTGTAGATCTTTTTTGGGTGCATAAGTTTTGTCAATTAATCTTTTCTTGTAGCTTGTGTCGTTTGTCCAAAATTGGTTATTTTTTATTTTTTTACGGATAAATCCAGGCGACCAATATGCAGGCCGTTTCTATACTGCTCTACACGTTTGGTCCAGTAAAATGGAACGTCGATGAGTTGAAGCAACTTGACCGAAGTACACGCAAGATGATGACAATCCATCAGAGTCATCATCCTAGATCTTCCGTACCTCGAATATACCTCCCTCGATATAAAACGGGTAGAGGCTTGCTAAGCTTGCAGTGTCTTCATCGAAGAACGGTTCTGGCTACAGCCTGCTCAGTTCTAAATAGCACAAATTCTCTTATGCAACTCGTACATCAACATGAAGTCGTCAATGCTGCGGCGTTTCTACACTGTGCCGCAGATAGGACCGCAGTGGAGCTTGGCCTCACATTTGATTCCAGCGACACTACACATGGCCTAGCATCACTAACTCCGCTGGTGCTCAAAGGTCGTGTACAGGAAACAGAACATTTGCTTATACTAAGAGAACATGCTGACAAGCCACTTCATGGTAAATTCTACGGCATTATACGTAGAGAAGAGCTATTGCTGGGTCTGTCCTCAAGAGTCTGTTTCTCATGGCTGCTGGATTAAGATAATGAATGTACCTGTAGGCGATAATAACTGCGGAGCTTGCAAGCAAGAGCCAGAAACACTTGGACATGTTCTCAGTGGATGCTCAAAGTATGCATGCTACGGGTACATAGAGAGGCACAATGCGGCTCTAAAAGTGTTATATTACCATCTTAGGCACTTCTATGGTGTTGATATATTGCTCGTCTTGCCATACGCCCAGGGGGAACTCGAGTCCGTCGTGCAGAATGATCAGTGTAAGATCTACTGGAATTTCTCATTCTCCACCACTCAACGTATCAGTGCTACAAAGCCTGATATTGTCCTCCAAGATCTGAAGACGAAGATCATTTACGTGACTGAATTCTCGGCACCAGCCGATGATAATATCACTGCACAAGAGGATAAAAAACGGGCGAAATATCAAGCACTTCTTTTCGAGCTGAGCAGGCTGTATCAAGGCTACAAAGTCCATCTAGTAGTTCTCATGATCGGCTGTCTTGGATGTATGCGAGCTTCATTTTTTAGCCAATACAACAAAATCCCGACTTGCCAGCGTCAGGCTCATTCCATCGCGAGCCGGATGCAAAACGCTGTCTTTCTGGGATCACTTCATCTGGTCCGTCAACACTATTCCTCATAACATTCTACAAAGATTGGTAGCTCTAAAAAAGTATCCAGAGGTGAAACTTTCATCTCCAACTGTGCCGTCTGCCGCGTTCGGTCATCCGCGGCTAGAGACCCGACTCCAAGGAACAGTGTTGTACGAAGTCTCTCGCGTAAATTTTCCGCTCTTGCGCTTACCTTCTGGGGAGTGGATGGCGTACACGTTCCAGTTGCGTCGGGATTGGTTGCTTTAAGGATCCATGGTCGTAGCTTCCGGAGCCTACAACTTCTCATTTAAAAAAATTAATAAATAAATAATAGTATGTTATAATAAGTTTTAATAATATATGATATAATATCGTCCTTAGTGCTGGCCGGAAGTTTTCATTAGCGAGTGATGTCTAACGGAGAGTTTAAAATAATAGAATAATAAATATTAATCAATTGGAAATAGAGCTGGCACTCTCGGTAATCCGGCTACTGCGCAAGATTCGGCCTACTGCTTTACCTGCTCACATACATACATTGATTAGCAGTTCGAACTCGAAAGTTCATCGCCTCACTACCCGATTCGGGTAGTGTTTCTAGGTGGATATTTACTACCAATGTGGGCCCACCACACCCACGACGGGCCAACAGCACGCAGGTATTCCTGAACGGTTACCCATCCAAGTACTAACCGCGCCCAACAATGCTTAACTTCAGTGATCTTACGAGAACTGGTGTTTCCAGCGTGGTATCGCCGTTGGATTATCGCTGTACCTGCTTACCGAACATATTACTGTCACTTTGGCTCCCGACTATTCTGGCCGTCGGATTAATCCGGCGACAGTAGTTCCGGTCGGATTTTTACTGCCGCCTGGCAATCCTGCGAAGTCGGGCTAATAATACCTAAACCCTTTTTTTTTGTATCTCAACTCTCAACCTTTTTTTTTGCCCAGAGATTTCCTTTTCCTACTATATCTACATCTAACATACTTGAAGCTTGAAGTTCGTGATAGCACTTTTGAATATCCAGCTTCGTTATAGGCAAATATATTGAAAACTGTTAGATATTCATAATTTAAATAGTTATATATATATAATGTTCTTTTTAATAACTTTATGGAATAAATATAATTTTACAGTAAATCAGTGAAAGAGCTAAGAAAGTGAAACAAAATTATAAAGTGTACAAAAGAGGTACTTGTCATTGAATATCGTCAAGTTGAATATAATACAAACAGTTCAATATAAAATTATAAATATCGTAACAATTTGTATAAATCGGCAGCTTGATTTGTTTGTTCCCAATAAGAATACACATTTATACAATGCTATTTTATGAATATTTGAAATCAATTCGTATTGAATAATATAGTCATTAGCTCCTGTCAATATTAAAAAAAATCGTGAAATAGTACATTATTTATAGGTTTTCGTAAAATTTACATATTGCAATCAGATATTCAAGTGAAACAGCAGTACAAAATGAAATGTTTTTAATTTTCGAAGTGAAATCACTCTTAAAATAATAAAGAATAGAAAATGAAATAAATATGTATATATAAATGGATGATTCCGAAGGTTCTTTTTTAATCGGCTGCGCGATCATGTCAGCGATTTAGCAGATTTTTTTTCCTAATAGTATAGGTGCCCAAAAACCCTAGAAATCGAAATATTTTATTTTTTGAATCAGAACTTTACGTGGAATAATGGCTGCATTTATTCGTTTCAGATATTAGTTTTACGGAAAGTATTTACCATAAAAGTGTGTAAAAAATTTAAAAAATCAGGCTTTTTCAAAAGTTTTCTATAAATTCAGTACATTTCAGTAAATTTAAAAGAGCTGCCAATAATTTTCAAATTCAGCCATCTCGCTCTTGTATAACATTACAAGGTTCACTAAATAAAAATAAAAAAAAAAACAAAAAAAAGCCTTTCTTTTGCTTTTAAATAAAGATTTGGAAGGCTAAAAAAGGTGTTTATAATCAAATGTACTATTTTCACATCGATTTAATTGCTATATATTGCAAACTTCATGTGTGAATATTATATGCAAATTCATACATTCAAGCTTGTATCAAAAAGACTCAGAGGCTTTTCTGTGCATCGAAATTTCTGAGGTGCAGTGCATTTTTAAAACATTTTTATATATTTTCACGGTTTTCATGATTTATTCGGCAAAATATTGCTTTTATATACAATTATTCCACAGAAAAATGGCGTATTTCGCAAAAATACAACTTTCTTTTGCTTTACAACATTTTTTGGTGAAAGCATTATTTTTCGAAAAAATGGACCAAAAATGAAAATCACGCTTGTCTTTCATGATTTTGGCCAAAAAACGAAGTATACCATGAAAAGTATGCATTCCAGAGAAAAATATTGTACACAGAAAATGTGGGAAAATTCGTTCTGTGAAACATTTTTCCATGTAGTCAATAGTTTAATGGTGACAATAGTTTTTACGACGAAAATGAAAAGTTCCTTTTCGTTTTTCTAATTTATGAAAAAAGGTGTTGATTTTTCATGATGCGCATTTGTAACAGGCTTAAATATCTTGGAAAATTACAACTATTTTGTGTTCAACATTTTGCTCTAAAATTAATAGTTTTCGAGAAAACAAAATTTGATGTAATAAAATTGTTAACTTTCAGTTTTTTTTTAAATTTTCCGTGAAAAGGGTTTAGGAAACAATTTCAAATAATGATAAACAATCATTTTATCTAAATCGATAGAATACGTATATCGTAATAAATTAAATTTTTTTATAGTTCATTTTTTGTACCCGAATCCTGAAAAATCAGCGTGATTTTAATTTTTGGTCGACTTTTTCTAAACAATGATTTTTCTAAAAAATTCTGCTGACAACAAAGTTTTATTTTTGAAAAATACGCAATTTATATGGTAAATGGTTTTATATAAAACCATTATTTTTATAAATAAATCATAAAAACAACCATGGAAATAGAGATAGTTTAACAAATTCGCTGTACCTCATAAATTAAAATGCACAGAAAAGCATCTGAGCTTTTTTTTGTACAAGATTGAATGCATGAATTTGCATCACAGTATATCCCAGGGACAATTGACAATTACAATTTTCCGATGGCGGATAATTTTTATCCGTCTTCAGAAAAAGCTGATCCGCCTTCAGATAAAAATTAGCCGACGTCGGAAAATTCTAGTTTTTAATTGATTGCAACGCTTTTGTCGTAAATTTGATTAAAAGTAGCTTTTTTATATCAAAGTAAAACAGAGGCTTCACTAAATTTTTATTTAGTGTAATATACCTTACAACTTTTTAAGTTTTTGGTACACTTGTATGGCAAATACTTTCCCTTAAACTACTCTCTAAAATTTAAAAATTCAGCCATGAAACTTTAAAAACGGTTCTGAATTACATTCTTTATGCAGGTTTGAAAGGAAAAGAAAAATTAACGAAAAAAAATGTCCAAACAAAATTTTTACGCAAAGTTCTGATTTGAAAAATTAAATACTTCGTTTTTAAGGGGGTTTGAGCACCCTTCATCAGGAAAAAAAATCACCAGCTAAGGTCGCGTAGGATTTTGACCGAAATTAATAAAAATATCAATGATCAATTACACAATAATTATTATTATAATTTCTTATATTAATTAAAAATTGAAATGGCTTCCGTTTCCAGTACCGATAGAGGTTACACGGTGTTTTTCGAGTGCGATCATTTTTTGGCTGGGGAGAAGTGAAAAGTTGAGTAAGTACGGTTAGGGTGTGGAGAGTGAGGGGACTGGAGTAAAAGTGCAAGTGTGAATGAAGGGAGCGGTAGAAAGTGCGAATTTAATGAAAAAAAGATAAAAATTGACAAGAGTTGATTTTGAGGTTAGGTTCGTTTCGGCGGGACACTAGGTTTTTTGGAAGAGGGTGCGAGTTCTAAGGGTGCGAAGGGGGAAGGAGTAGAGGTGGCCGCACATTGCCAAAAGAAATCAGGATAAGAGGGTGAGTTTTCGGTAAGTTTTTTAAAGTTTGGGGTTGTGAGAAAAAGTGACGGGTGGGGAAGGGAGGAGACAGGAGTGGGAGAGTAGAGGCTAATGGTCGGTTAACACGTAATAGCAGCATGCCGGTTACGCGAAGTCCACAGGGTGTTTCCAGAAGGAAACAGAGCGAAATTGGTGAGAAAAGTGAAGCCAATAGAGATAGCGATAGAAAAGAGAGAGAGGATAGCGTAGCTGTCGAGGCAAGCAGTGAGGGGAGCGCAGATGATACGTTCGCTACGCCTTTGAACCCCGTAGCAACGGCAGAGTCTAGTCGAGGAAGGGGCCATGCGCGTGGGAGGCCCACTAAATTAGAAAGATTTAGATCAAGAAGTTCGGGGTCGAGAGATCTTCTTCACAGGTGGCAACAGTCGGCGAGCGCGATTAGCAGCGAGAGCGTGAATAGTGAAGGGGAAAAAACGGGGGACGATAAAAGGAAAAGGGAACGTGTGGGCGAAGATGCGGAGAGAGGCAATGAAATTAAAAAAGTTAAAACAAAAAATGAACACCGGATAGAGATAGGGATGAAGGGAATATGTTGGCAAAATTAGAAGCTCTTATAAAGGGGTTTAGAGAGGAGACCTGCGGAAGATTGGATGAGGCTTGCGAAAGGCTGAATGAGATGCAGAGGCAAGGGGAGGGGATAAAAGACGAAGTAAGAAAAGTGAGACAAAAGTGGGAAGAATGGGATGAATTATGGAAAGGAGAGAAAGAGAAGGCATGGAACAAATTGGAAAGCATAGAGAATAGACAGAGAGAGAATGAGGAGGATAGAAAAAGGGATATGAAATTGCTAGAAGAGAGAGTGAGCAAACTAGAACTAAGGAATGAGCATAAGGTTGAAGAGAAAGGCAGTTTGGAAGAAGCGAGAGAGTGTGAGGTGGTTAGGCATGAGCAGAATGAAAGGTGGCGCTTGAGACTCATTGAGGTTGAAAGAAGAATGGAAGAAGAAGAGAGAGTGAAGAGAAAAAAGAATATAATAGTGAAGGGTTTGAAAGTGGACAGTGAAAAGAAAGAAGAAGAGATTGGGAAGCTGATGAGAGACATCGGCGCGCAAGTTAGAGTAGAAGGTGTAAGAAGACTAGGAGGGAAGGACGAGGGGAAAGAATGTCTGTTTTTAGTGAAATTAGGGAGTGAGGAGGATAAACATGAAGTTATGGAGAACAAGAAGTTATTGAAAGGGAGAAAAGAAAGAATCGAAGGAGATCTGACGTGGCGGGAAAGGAGAAGAAAGTGGATAATCGACCGAAAGGCATGGACTGAGAGGAGTAAAGGTAATAGGGTAAGGATAGGGAGAGATAGGATATGGGTAAACGGAGATATATGGATTTTGGACGATGAAATAGAAGATCTGAGGGAGGGTAGGAAATGGGTAATGAATAAAGGGGACAAGATAGAGGAAAGGGGGAATGCAAGTATCACGGGGGGTTTTAAAACGACGAGAGGACTTGAATACAAGGAAGAAAGGTGATAAATGCAATAAGGGCGACGTGAAAGTAGCGTTCTGGAACGTTTCAGGACTAAAAAACAAGGACAAAGGATTTTGGGGAGAATTTCAGAAGCGGGATGTGATAATGATGAGTGAGACGTGGGTAGATGAGAAAGAATGGAAAGGCATGAAAAGAATATTACCGAAATCATATGAGTGGAAGATGCAAGCAGCGAGAAAGGAGCATGTAAAAGGGAGAGGAATGGGTGGCATGGTGTCAGGGGTAAGAAAGGAACTGGTGGTAGAGGAAGAAAAGGGAGAGTATATAGAAGAAAAGGACGGAACAATGGTTAGAAGAATAAAATTAGGAAAAGTTATTATGGATGTAGTATGCGTGTACAGAAGAAGAGGCGAAGAGGGAGGATGGAGAACAATAAGGAAATGGACAGAGGAAAAAGATGAGAGGTTGGTCCTAATAGGGGGGGACTTGAATGCATGGACCGGGGAACAAGGAGGAGAGGTATGGGATAGTGAAAAGGAGATGTTCATGAGAAATTCAAAGCAAAAAGAAACGGACCGGGAGGGTAGGAGGCTTCTGGACTTGTTGGGAGAAGCGGGATGGTTCATTTGTAACGGCAATACCAAGGGGGATGAAGAAGGGAAATATACGTACGCGGGTATAGAAGACACCGTCATAGATTACATTCTGGCAGAAGAAAGAATAAGGAAGTTGATGGTTAAAATGAAAGTGGGCGACGTGATAGGCTCAGAACACTTTCCGGTGATCGCGACAATAAGAGGTGGTAGACCAAAGCGAGGTAGGGAAAAGAGAGAAGGAAATAGGGAAAATAAATTCAAAATGGGCACTTGGGGGGAGGAAAAGTTAAGAGAATTTAGAGACAAAATAGAAAACGAGGAAATAGCATGTTTGGAAGAGGAAGGAGTAGACAAGCTACTAGAAAATCTCAAAGGAGTGATTGATAAAGTAAGTGAAGAGGTGAGACCAAGAGAAGAAGAAGGGGGGTTTAGGAGACGTTGGTGGGACGATGAATGCAGGGAAAGTAAAGATAGGATGAAGGAAAGTGTAAGAAAATGGAGGAAAGGGGAAATGGAAAAAGGAGAACTCAACAGGAGAAAGAGAGAACACGAAAAAATGATAAAGGAGAAAAGACAGAAAGAGAAAGAAAGGTACATGAAAGAGGTAGAGAAAGCTGTAAAGGAAGGGAGGGAATGGGAAGTGATAAACAGGGAAAGAGGGGGAAGGAAGGGCATAAATGAAGAAATAGGAATGAAAGAGTGGACGAAGCACTTCAAGGGACTGTTAGGAGGGGTGGAAAATAGGGTAAAGGGAGAAGGAAGAAAAGCGGTAGAGCGAGACGAGGACAGAGCAAACGAGATTAGTAGGGAAGAGGTGAATGAGGCGATTGATCGGTTGAAAAGAAATAAGGCAACAGGAGAAGATGGCTTGGAAAATGAAGCACTGAAATATGGGGGATTAGGAGTGAGAGAAGAGATGTGGAAGATTTGCAATAAGGTATGGAAAGGAGAAGGGTGGCCGGAGGAATGGAAGACAGGGCTGGTAGTATTGTTGATTAAGAAAGGAGAGGGAAAAAGGGCAGAGGAATATAGAGGGATCACACTCATGTCGGTGGGATATAAAATTTATGCGGAAGTGCTTAGACGGAGGTTAGAAAGACAGGTGGAAGAAAAAGGAAGTATACCACACAATCAAACGGGTTTTAGAAAAGGGATGGGAACCATAGATAACATCTACGTGCTCAACTATCTAGTCAATAGGAACCTAGGGCGAAAGAAAGGAAAACTAGTTGCACTGTTTGTCGATTTTAAGGCAGCATTTGACTCAGTTAACAGAAGGGTGTTATGGGCAGCCATGAAAGAGAGAGGAGTAGACGAAGGATTAATAGAGAGGATAAAAGAAATATTCGTGGAAACTAAGATAAGGGTGAAGATAGGAGATAAGAAAGGAGAGGAATTCTGGACAGGAAGGGGCCTCAGGCAAGGTTGTCCGTTGAGCCCACTTCTGTTTAGTATTCTTCTGGCAGATTTAGAGGAGAAGTTAGAGAGGAAAGGGAAAGGGGGAACAACGTTAGGAACAGGCAGAGTGTACTCCCTAGCATATGCAGATGATGTAGTGCTAGTAGCGGATGATGAAAGAGGTATGAATCTGTTGATGAGAGTGTTCGAAGACTATGTGAGAGAAAAGGATTTAACTGTGAATGTGAACAAGACTAAGATGATGTGTTTCAGAAATAAAAGGGGAAGATTAGAGTATGATTGGAAGATAAATGGCGTGGTGGTGGAGTTGGTGGATGAGTTTTGCTACCTAGAATTTTGGTTCGAAACTAGAGGAGGAAGTGACCTGCAGGTGAGAAAGAGATTAGAATGCGCGAGTAAAGTAATGGGACAAGTATGGGGTATAGGAAAAAGAAGGTTTAAGGATGACTGGAAGATGAGAGTATGGATGTTTGATGTATTAGTATGGTCAGTGTTAAGCTATGGAGTGGAAATTTGGGGATGGAAAGAACATAAGAGAGTGGAAAGTTTGCAGGAGAGATTTTTGAGATGGGTTATGGGAGTGAGTTATAACTGTCCAGGTTATATGCTGAGGGAAGAAATAGGACGGGAAGCAAAATTGCACAAGCGTGTGCCCGGGAGGTTATGGATAAAGAGAGAAGGGGCAACGTGGGACGTTCAAAATGGGAGGATGAGAGATATGTAATGAGGTTTGAATGTGGTATGCAAGTTAGGGGCAAAGAGTGGAAGGAAATAGAGGAAGAGATTAAGGCAAGACAAGGGGAGGAAAGACGGGGGAAAATCGCTGATTCAAGGTACAACAGCTGGTATAGAATGGTGAAGATGCAGGGGGAGCCAGAGTACCTGCAAAAGATTAAAAAGGAAAGCAAATGGAATAGAGTGGTGAGATTCAGAATGGGAGAGGGTGTAAGAGCATGTAGGTATTGGATGGATGAAGAAGAGAATGTGTGTAGAGTATGTAAGTATGAGCAGAAACATGGTTGCATGTGTTAGAGAGGTGTACAGGTGACGAACGGGGGAGGGGAGAGCATAGAAGAGAGAATGAAATGGATTCTGAATGAAAACGGTCAGGGGGAGGAATGGATGAAGAAGCTGGAAGAGCTGAAGGAGAGAGCTGGTGGCACAGGGTAGGGAAAAAGCCAAAAAATGACTCCTAAAGAAGGAGAATTACGAAGTAGTGTTGCGGAGTAGAATCCAATTATGAGATTGATAGTGGTAAGAGGAAATGGAAGCCCAGGGCAAAGTCGCAAGCGTTTAGATATAAGAAAAATAAGTTAAGACGATATGTAGCGAATAGTTCATAAGATAGTATAAGGCTTGTTTGTAAGAATACATGTAATGGTTATGTAAAGACTCTCAAACCCGTAAAAGGGAGAGAGTATAAATAAATAAAGAACTACTTGGAACTACCACCTAAAGAAAAATTTTATAGCACATTAAATGACTCTACAATTTCCGATGAAGATTATGAGCATGCGCAACGGGTATGGTCTGAATTTAATTGCAAAACTCTTGGCGATTATGTGTATCTGTACATGAAAACGGATGTGTTACTACTTGCAGATATCTTTGGAAACTTCCGTAATCAGTGTCTGAAAGCATATAGTCTTGATCCAGCAC
>CAKNYM010038953.1:0-19188 GCA_932195095.1 Andricus curvator | reverse complement strand
ACAGAAACAGGTAGATCGCTGAAGAGGCGCGATGGGTCAGCGAGAAACTGTTGATTCTCCCTGATCCATCTCTCCCTCTTCTGTATTCTCCTCCTTGCGTCAGATAACAGCCGTATTTTGTCAACAATATGCTGCTTGATTGTCAGCAGCTTTGACTTGTTTAGTGTGTGATTCAAGATCCTTAGTTCTTGGGCGAACTTGCGAACGAACCCTTTCCGTAAACGGTCTACCAGATGTTATGTAGTCGATCACACATTGAACACTTGACGCATTCTGTCTTGCCCATCTAATCTTCTTGTTCAGTTGATTCAAGCGCCTTTTGGTCTTTTGATCCATCATTGCTTTCAGCCTTCGATTTGAATCAGCCAAAGTTCTCGCAGCACCATACACTGAGCAATTGATGGTCCAGAGGTCGGACTCTTGCGAGATATCTCCACGAAGGAAGGCATCGATTTCAGCCAGATCTTGGGGCTTAGGAGGAACTTGCATGTTAATGTTCCTTCTAGTAATGAAATTGAGATCATCTCTCAGAATGTGCCTGCTTACTGCGGTTGGTCTCAATGTCGCTTCCTCATCTTCGTCTGCAGCTTGATAAAGCAGCGGTTGGGGAAGCGCTCAGCGTACATATCCATTTTTCCGGAGGTAGTCGGCTTGATCTCGCAAAGACTGATGCGAAACGTGCTGAAGCTCTGGGTGTTTCTGGCACCACAGAGTGTGCTTACGCGCCATAAAGCCTCCGCGAACAGGGATAATGCTGGCATCGTAGCAGTCTAGCACGTCATCCCTGAGTCGATCCGTCCACTCAATGTGGGCATTTCGCCGGTTCGTCGTCGTGTTTCCATCTAAATTATTTTCAGCACCCCGAACTCTAGGCTGATCGGCATTGTTTGCCGACCCATTGTCGGGTGCTCTGCGCGTTCGATTGTCTTGAACCGCATCTACAACATTTTGGTGTTTTGGTGGTTTCATTGTTGTTCCCACGAGCAGCTAGGGAAAGGGTTAGTCCATCCTTGTAGAGCCCCGCGTGCAAGGATAAGGCTGATATTCTGAGAGGTCGCCCGGTATCCCAGAGTCACCGTTTGAGACACCTAACCCAGGTGCCATTCAGCTTTCGGCATGGTTGTTACGCCTCCGCTTAGGAGTTATTCCTTCGCGACCATCCCTGGACAATTGTCCGCGACTGCTTATTAATTATTGCAACCATATTCAGCAGAAACCCTTGGTACAGGAACCCTCTATCCGCAACCCGAGGGCGCGTTCGGTGGCTTTGCCATAGGCCCTTCGGTTCTATTCCAAAGGAATCGAAACCGAAACTATAAATATAAATATAAATATATAAATATAAATATAAACTATAAACCGAAAAAAAATATATGTATATCTATATACATATACAGTAAATTATTCAATCGGAGAGATCATCATCAAAGGGAAAATAAACTATTAAAGCGACGAACATTTGCATGAAAAATTTGGTTTCAGAAACTTAAGATCTGAATTGAAAGATTGCTTCAGAATTATTTAAACATTTGAAACAAAAAATTAAAAGCAGAGTCATAAGGAAGTAAATTTATGCAGCGACTTATCAACTTCGCATACCTATAATTACAGAAAGTGACAGAATTAATTAAAAAATATATTTTTTTAAACGAAGCGACAGTTTTGCAGTTTTAGTTTTTTTTATTTTGAAAAATGTAAAAGTAATTATCAGCTCAATATTAACACAAATATTACAAAATATTATCTTTAAAATTATCAAAGGGCGTCTACTCGAATTCTGTAAACAAATTTCCTGACAATCCCAGTTTTTGCCAGGTATCTACAGATTTTTTCAAGGTATAATCTTCCTGAATAAGGAGCCACTCAAGTATTAACTATCTTATTTTTTAGAGCAATTCTGATCCTACATCCCTTCAAACCATTACATAATACATAAAAAAACCCTTTCGTTATGCATATATGTGGATGGTTAAATTGTAATGACCTGAGTTTATTAAAAGTGGTAAAAAATAGGAATAAATAAAGCGTGGTCCAAAAAAGGCTTTATCCCCCCCCCTCCAAAAATAGCTGCCCTAAAAATTGTTCCTTTTGGTGTCAAAATAACCCCTGAATATTGACATTATTAAAAAATATATATTTTGGGATTTCTTAAGTCTATTTTTGCACAAAATTGCTTTTTTAATTGCCACTATTAATGGATTATTTTATTACGGTACATATGCATTTTATCCTTTTGTATTCTGAAGTGAAAAAAAAATCCATTAACAGCGAAAACTGAAATATCATAAGCAATTTTTTGCAAATAATGGGATTAAGAGATACCTAAATATATATTTTTTAATTCTGCCTATATTCAGGGGACATTTTGACACGGAAAGGAACAATATTTAGGGGATCGAGCCATTTTATAAGAACAAATAAGGATGTTTTCTCTACCACTATAATAAGTATACAAAAATTAAGCGAGTTAATTATGAATAATCGTTTCCTCTGTCCTTGTAAATATATATAACTGTGTAGAAAGGTATAATTTTTATATATAAAATCAAATAATAATGTTCCTTAATTTATGAAAGTAACTTTATAGAAGGACAGGAAATTTCTTAACAGTACAAGTTTTTAGGAAAATTATAATTACTACTAAAAAAAAAATCCAACTTTTAACGAAAAATGCGTTTAATGTATTGGCCTGAAACCCTCTTGATCCTGAAAGAAAAATGAGCTTCCTCATTTTTTTATAAAATTTTTTTTTATTATTTTCATAGCAACTTAAAATTCAGAGCATATTTAACATATTAATATTTTCAATAAAATACTTTTCCAGTGTTTAAGTTCCGAAGGAGATAATCCTATAACAACATTTTTCGTCAAATAACACTGCCATTTACGGGAAATGACCAGGAATTTTTCGAGACCGAGAAAACCGAGCAATGGCTGTGACTTTATTTTTTCACAGGGAATTGTACAAAATCTTAGAAGAACAATCTATGAAATCACTTGGAATATCACAAATATCATATCAAATGACATAATTTAGTTAAAAATAAGTTCGCTTTCAACTTTTGTTTTTAATGTTCAGTTCAGTTGTCAACTGTTTCAATTACTACATCATTCAGTTTACAACGCTTAAGGGCATGTGACACAGTCAAATACCTATATTACCGACCTCACTTTTTTAATTTTCCGAATTTTTTTTTGAATCTAAGAACTTTTTTTGTAAATAAAATATCGGGCTGAAACTTTGGAAAATGTATGAGAAGACAATAAACTACGTTTACGTACTTTATTCGAGGAGGAACTTCGAAAAAAATTATTTTCGAAGAAATTAAAACTGGGTGGATTTTTTGAACCTAAATACTTTTTTTATAAGTAAAATATCGGCTTCAAATTTTCAGAAATGCAAGAGTCGACAGTAAAGTACGTTTATGTACATCATTTGAGTGTAAAAGATGCAAAAAGAAAAATTCCAACTAAATGTCAACTCCGGTATTCGCGATGGGTACGAAAATGCGAAGTCTGGCGGCCACTAATCGAGGCTCTATCAGCTGGCTCGTCTACATCTGAAATATGGGGTCCACGCTGTCAAAGATTGATGATGCGGTGTTCTTACAATAATATTTTATAAAAGTTGTGTCCAGCATAAAAGTTGAGTGAAATATGTTGTTTCAATGTTGAATTATGTAAGTATTGAAATCGTTATTGGCAACAGTTGTTGACATTTCGTTGGAATTTTTCTTTTTGCATCTTTTATACTCAAATGATGTACATAAACGTACTTTACTGCCGGCTCTTGCATCTCTGAAAGTTTGAAGCCGATATTTTATTTATAGAAAAAGTATTTAGGTTCAAAAAATTTCAAGGTACAAAGACGATATGTACAAAAATGGTCACAGTTTTAATTTCTTTGAAAATAATTTTTAGCGTAATTTCTACTCAAATAAAGTACATAAACGTAGTTTATGGTCTTCTGATACATATTACAAAGTTTCAGCCAGATATTCTATTTACAAAAAAAAGATTTTAGGTTCAAAAAAAAATTTAATAAACTGAAAAATTGAGGTCGGTAATATAGGTATTTGACTGTGTCACATACCCTTAATTATAAAATATTTTACTTTATAACTAGCGGATCCGACAGACGTTGTCCTGTATCAACGACAATTGAGGGTCCGGATGCAATAACCGGCGGGACGCTCGGCTTTGTATTCCTTGCCTCCAATTCGAGATAAAGTGACGTGAAAAAATATCTGAAACACAAATTAAAAAAAAACCACTCGAAAAAAATATGAGCATATAGTGCTTAATGGAGAGCACAATTTTTGTGTATAAGTTTTTTTTGTGCGATTTCAACTTTGTGAAAAATAAAATATAAACTGAAAATTTCGACGAGCGGAATTTAATGCGTTTTTAAAATAAACTCGCCGTACCTTTTTTTGTTTCAACGAAATGACTTGAAATTTGAACCCCAAGCGTATTATACTCTGTCGATGCTTACGGAATTCGATTCGTGCATAAAAAAGTTAATTGTTCAACAATATATCGATGTTTGTCAATAGCTATTTAATACCATGCTTTTTCACGTTCGGCGGGAGTAGATGAGCAGGCTGCGTTCTAAACCAAGATTCCTACCTTACCGACATCGAGAAGATTCTAGCTGTAGTGGTTCGCGTCTGTGCTAAATTTTTCTAGAAAGTGGTTCATGTCCGTGCTAAGCTTCTAGAAGATTCTGATGACGTCATCATGCATTCCTACCTTACCGGCATTGATACAAGAGGGGTACCGGACCTGCTGTACCTACAAGTGACGTCATAATAATAATATTGCGCAATTCTGAATTCATACAAGCAGCTTCAAGGTTATTTCTTATCTAAAGCATGCTACGTAAATACTTTCAAGGTTATATTTTGCATTGTCCTGGCAATTTCTACTGCGTCATATAGTTATTAAAATAAAAACAAGGATGATTTATTGCTTCCTTAGAGATAATATATTTAGCATTGAGACCGTTCTAGAACATTCCTTTGATGATGACGTCATAATAATATTACGCAATTGTGCCAGCTAAATTCATACAAACAGCTTCAAGGTTATTTCTTATCTGAAGAATGTCGCGTAAATACTTTCAAGGTTATATTTTGCATTGTCCTGACAATTTATACAGCGTCATATAGTTATTGCAAGAAAAAACAAGGATGATTCATTGCTTCCGGTGTACAGATGAAATTTGATACGCAGTTCAAGATTATTTCTTATCTGAAGAATGTCGCGTAAATACTTTCAAGGTTATATTTTGCATTGTCCTGGCAATTTCTACTGCGCCATATAGTTATTGCAAGAAAAACAAGGATGATTCATCGCTTCCGGTGTACAGATGAAATTTGATACGCAGAGCTATGCATGGCATCCTGTTTTGTCTATGAATTTGATTTATTGCTTCCTTACAGATATCATATTCAACTAAAAATTCCTGTCTTTATTCAGCGAGCAAATAATCAGTGAGAAACATTCTTAGGCAGTCTAGAACCTTCTATAACTCAAATTATACTGCGTAATTTCTGAAATAGCATTTTAGTAAACAAGTTCAAGCTTATTTCAATGACTCATTACATTTTTTGCGTTGCAAAAATTATATACCAAACGTGTCGTATATAATGTAGAATCTTCCAGAACTATGATGCAATACTTCAAATTATACTATGCAATGACTGGAAAGATTGCGTCATATGATGCAATACTTCAAATTATACTAAGAAACATTCTTCGGCAGTCTAGAACCTTCTATAACTCAAATTATACTGCGTAATTTCTTAAAAATAGCATTTTAGTAAACAAGTTCAAGCTTATTTCAAAGACTCATTACATTTTGCGTTGCAAAAATTATATCCCCATACGTGTCGTATATATATATAATGTAGAATCTTCCAGAACTTTGTTGCATCATATGATGCAATATCTGTCAACATTGCGCAAGTCTCCAGAAAATTTGGTGGAGGGGGTAAGCGTCTATAAAAGGAGCTATTTCCTCTTGAGCTCCTCAGTAGCAAATAAACCTCCATGCGAACAATTTCAACTAAAGTGATAACAGACTTCGAATTTACAACATACTCATCTAGTGTTGTGTATTGAAGTGTTTGAATCATATACTATTCAGTGAACATTTTGATAATATTAAAAAAAATGGATTCATTGGACTGCAAGAAGGTTGTGCAGATTTATGATGATGCTTATGACATTTTGCATGAAAATGCAACAGCTTCGGAGATCTTATACTGGAAGCATCAGTGCACCCAGGATATTCGAAGGCTCAATAAAATTTTGCGCTAGGGAAACCAAAATTTATCTTTGGGCGAAAAAAATAAACTACAAGCAACTATTGGCCTACTGACATCCAAGAATAGATTATTCACAAAGCTACAGAAGAGTGGAACTGGTGTGAACGAGGGTTTGTACAGGAAACGGGGCAGGATCAGATGGCAGGATCTGGAGTCTGCATTTAAGAGTCGAGTGAGAACAGGGTTGGTTGTAAATTCAACCCACAAAGATTTAGATACTTTTCTCGACGATTCAAAAACAATGATAACTTGTAGATTAAAAAACGCTTTGAAAAGTTTCGTGGGGGGTTTAAAAACAAATGTTATCCTAGCTTCAAAATTCAGTGCTATAGAAGAGGGTAAAGAAATTGAATCGATTGAATTTTTTAATACTAAAAACAAACTTATTTTACAATCAACTGAAATAAATGAATGGTTTGAAAGTAAAGTCAGAGAGAAACTTTTGATTAAAGTAGAGGATTTCCAGCAAACAAAATCTGGATGGAAATTGAAAGAAATTATAAATTTAAATGTAAACATAAATAAGTATGCACCTTTTACAGTAGGCTCATCAACTTTTATGAGTGTACCTAAATTTATCAGGGACAAAAGAGCAGTCATAAATATTGAGAACAATGACGAATACTGTTTTCTCTGGTCGACAATGGCCGCCCTATGCCCTGCTGACAACCACATAGATCGCATCACTTCGTATCCGCATTTTGATACACTCTTCAAACTTGATGGAATGAGTTTTCCCATCACTTTTGAAAATATAAAAAAATTTGAAAAAATAAATGAACTGCGAATAAATGTTTATGGCATAGAACATGAGGAAAATAGGAAAAAAGATGAGATTGTCCCTCTGTATATAAGCAATGAGAAATCGAGATGCCCTACAATTCACTTGTTAATGCTTGAAAATACTGATTTTGATGACAGCGGAAATAATCCAGTGTATCACTTTGCGTAGATAAAAAATTTATCTCGACTCATAAAATCACAGTTTACAAAAGAAAATCGTCGCGCATGGTTCTGTGATAGGTGCTGGTGTCACTTCAAATTTGAAAAATCTCTAATAAAACACAGAGCTGATTGTGAAAATTTAAATAACTGCAGAGTCATACTCCCAACAGAGAAGGAAGGTGGGAACATATTAAAATTTAAAAATCATAGATACAATGAAAATGTACCATTTGCTGTATACGCAGACATTGAATGTTTGCTGGAACCAGTTACAAATTCTCAAATAGATCAAGCGGCGTATCAAAAGCATATCCCCACAAGTGTTGCATATTATACAAAGTGCAGTTTCGATGATTCAACTTCAGAACCTAAAGTTTATCGGGATAAAGACTGTATTCAATGGTTTATAAACGAATTAAAAGATTTAGCAATTAAAGTGAATTCCCGTTTTCAAAATCCAGTACCAATGGAAAAATTAACAACAAAGCCAAAACAAGATTTTCTGAATGCTAAAGTATGTCACATTTGCGAAAAAGAATTTAAGAAAGATGATGTGAAACATCGTGACCACTGTCACTTCACAGGTAAGTACCGTGGTCCAGCACACGGAAGCTGCAACATCAATTACAAAGACTCTCATGTAATTCCAGTAGTTTTCCATAATTTATCTGTCTACGACTCACACTTTTTTATCAAAGAGTTAGCCAAAAGTTTTGAGGGACATGTCTCTTTACTGCCAATCAATAAAGAAAAATATATCTCATTTACAAAAGATGTTCCAGATACTAAAGTCAAACTTAGATTTATCGATTCTTTCCGATTTATGCCAAGTAGTCTAGAGAAATTGGCCTCATATCTCAATGACAGTCAAGAAACAATTACGAGAAAATTTTGCAATAATGACAGTGAATTCAATCTATTAACGAGAAAAGGTGTATTTTCATATGATTACATTGATAGCTGGCAAAAATTGGAAGAAGAGAGTCTACCTCCAAAAGAGGCATTCTATTCAAAATTAAACGATTGCCACATTTCCGATGAAGATTACCAACATGCGTGTAAAGTGTGGGAAACTTTTAATTTGCAAACTTTAGGGCAGTATTCAGATTTGTACCTCAAAACCGATGTACTGCTTTTAGCAGACACTTTCGAAAACTTTAGAAAAACTTGTTTTGCAACATATAAATTAGACCCTTTGCACTATTACACAGCACCGGGACTTTCTTTTGATGCAATGCTAAAATACACAGGAATTGAACTAAATTTACTAACTGATGTAGAAATGTTACTATTAATTCAGAAAGCAATCAGAGGTGGTGTTTCACAATGCTCAAACAGGTTTGCAAAAGCAAACAATCGATTTATGGGAGAAGATTTTAATCCATTCGATCCCGAGTCATACATTTTTTACTTTGACATCAACAGTCAGTATGGTAAAGCTATGAGTGAACATTTGCCATATCAAGATTTTGAATGGTTTGAAAATTTTGAGAATAATCCAAATTTTTTCAATGTTCCTGATGATTCACCTGAAGGTTATATTCTTGAAGTGGATCTAGAGTACCCAGAAGAGCTTCACGATTTTCACAAGGACCTTCCATTATGTCCAGAACACTTTGTGCCTCCTGGTTCAAAATGTAAGATTCCAAAGTTAGTAACCAATTTGCTACAAAAGAAAAATTATGTACTACATTACCGAAATCTAAAAATGTACTTGAAATCAGGCATGAAACTAAAGAAAATTCATCGTGTGCTAAAATTCAAACAAAAGGCATGGCTAAAAGACTATATCGATTTAAATACAGAACATAGAAAAAGAGCGAACAACGAATTTGAAAAGAATTTCTATAAATTAATGAACAATTCCGTCTTTGGAAAGACTATGGAGAACGTCAGGAAGCACGAAGATGTTAGGCTTGTGACAAAATGGGAGGGGAGATATGGTGCAAAAGCTCTAATTGCTAAACCAAATTTCCACAGTTGTACCATATTTGATGAGGATATGGTAATCATTGAAATGAATAAAACGAAAATTTTCTTCAATAAACCCATCTACATTGGATTCACGGTTCTTGATATATCCAAAATAATCACGTACGATTTTCATTATAACTATATTCTACCATATTTTGGAAATTGTGCAAAATTACTATATACAGACACAGACAGTCTCATCTATCATTTCACTGTTCCCAACTTTTACGACTACATTAAACGGGATATTCATAAATTTGACACGTCAGATTATCCTCCCGATAATGTTTACGGAATTCCTCTAAAAAATAAAAAAGTATTAGGTCTCATGAAGGATGAATGCAACGGCGAAATAATTACTGAATTTGTGGGCTTGAGATCGAAATTGTATGCATACAAGGTTTTGGGTGAAGATGAAAAAAAGAGGGCTAAGGGTATCAAAGGATCAACATTAAAAACCATAACATTCGACGATTATAAGCAGACTCTCACATCTTGTCAAAATCTGATTAAAACTCAACACCTAATCCGAAGCCGAAAACACGAGGTTCACTCAATCATCCAAGATAAGATTGCTCTCAGCTGGCATTACGATAAAAGAATGCTGCTCCCTGGTACCACCGACACTCTTCCATGGGGATATAAACATACAGTCTCTGAACCCATGGAAGTCGATGCATCCAATGTATAAAGTAATGAGTAATATGTAGTATTTGTATATATATGTATATGTAGTGTTTGTATATACCTATGTACATTGTTACTGTACACTACGAAAAATTGTATATATGTATAGAAATAAGCACGGTGATAAAACATGATAAGTGATGTGGATATATGAGTGAGAGAGATAGAGATATATCGATGAGAGAGATCTAAGTATATGTACTGTGTATAGCCTTTGATGTAACAGATATAGTCTATAGTGAATGGAATGAATCATCTTTATAATATGTATAAATTGTATATATGTGAATTAGAAGAAGAAGGAGTCGAAAAAAAAACTGTACAATTGTTTGTGAAATACAAGTTATTTCAAATACAGAACAGAAAATTAATTGAATCTAAATTGGTGTTTTTTATTTAATGAAACCTGAAAAAAATCGTTTTCTCAAACTGCTGTAGCTATCGGATACAACCTGATCCAGCAGACGTAATCTCTCAATGCCGAGGACGATGTATTACAGGTACTAGAGAATAGGGCAAATCACCAGAATTCCAAAGTATTCCATGATGTTTCCGCTCTGCCCAAATGTTTATAGACTTATATTTTGGTGGAACGTTGTTCCACTTGCAGGGTTGTTGAAAGAGAAAAGAATATGGCTTTTTGACTGTCTCATCATAGATTGGTAATATAGACAATTCATTGAAGACAAATTTATTGACTGGTAACTTGAAGCCCTGCATATCCACAATGTACTGCATCTTGAATGCAACTAAACTATTTGTTCGTGCTTACAGCAGTTTTATACCAACTTTTTCACCACACCACTTATTGGCTTATACTCAACTATACGATCATGCAAAATTAAGCAATATGCTGACGTTTGAGCGGGAAAATTTTCACTAGTTTGAAATTCCAAACGAACGTCAACTGGACCGTATTTCAGTGACTCATTTTGTTTAGAACAGTCAATTACTACTAGAGGTGCATACTGTATAAATTCTCCCCTCGATAGCAATGGTTGTGGTTCTTTACCATAGTAATTAGCTTGAAAGTTTGTGTACATTTCATAAAGAAGAGCATACTGATTTCGATTAATATCAAGATTCAAATTACTATAAGGATAACACTGATCATTCAAAAGTAGTTTGACATTAGTCAAATTGCAATGATCAAAGTTGCTAGAACTTCTAACAGTATTATTTTTTCTGTTTGTTTGAAATCCAAGTATGACAAATCTCGGTTTTTCCAATTGTGTTGAGGTTTCTACTGTCCAAACATGGTTTGAAGTAGTTGGAAGTAGAGGATATTCATACAGTTCCCAAGTTCGAAAACTTATTGGAATAGGTGGATCTCTTTCAATATATTTTAGCAATTGAAATATTCGTGAATCTGACAGTCTAACGCTAGGCAATAGCCACTCTATTTTATTAATTTAAATTTTATACTGCTCAATAGGGGCTGCTTGCAAGATGGCACTGGCATCACTTTTTGATCTTGTCAAAATAAGTTCATGCTTAGCATTGACAATGACTTTGTGATAATCTTCAGCAAAACCGAATATCATGTTAAGCGGTATGGCTACATCAAAGTAGCCAGTAGCAACAAGTATTCTGTATGTAACGTGATTGCCCAGGATTTAGAGATACATAATTTTTCATGAGACTAGTGAGGCCGACATTTTTATTTCTATCAATTTCTATTGCATTGATTTCATATCTAGCTTCTTCAAACAAATGACAGATGGCATTAGAAACTAAAACTGTGCTTGTCACTGGTGCTCCATCAGTTCTTACAATTCTTCCATGTACATGAAGTGAGCTTTTGCTTGGCAGGAGACAGTGGTCCTGATTTTGAACAGCAATCCGAATTTCATCACTGTTGTTAAAGGTTGATGAGGCATAAGGCTGATGTGCATGAATTTCACAGTGTGCAATTGACTCATCAAAGATGATTGGTGCTTGAATATTTAAAATTTCCCCCTCCATGACAAATTATCAAACGTTGATAGACAAATTTACAGATGCAGGTGCAAAAAATCTTGAATCTCTTTATTCTCTTCTTCTTTTGGGCTTTAGACCTTGACTTTTTAGGAAGAGGACGCTTTGAGGTGTTAACCCTTTGACTGCTCTTTGTTGACTGATTAGCTTGTGACATTGTCCTGGTTTATTATAACCAAAGCCAATCTTTTTGTTGAAAACAATACCCATTATTAGAGAGACTTGATGTGTAGTCTAATTGTTATAACTTCTCCACGAAAATTAACCAAATGTCCGTCTTGATCAACTATACGGAGCTGTATATGATCTATTGTCTGCACGGCGACTGGCAGGTAAATGACATGAGATGGTACTTCCACTATCTTATATCCAGGTGGCACTACAGGGAAAAATTCATGAATAGTATGTACTTTCTGGCCATTAATGTATGCACCTGTAGTGATGCTACACTCAATACTCAAAGAATTCACTTTTATGATTGATACCGGTTGATCAGATTCATGAACTTGTTTAGCTTCTAGTCTGCGTGGAGAGAAACCCAGCAAATGGCCTATAGAATCTTTAGGCTCAAAATTTATATCGTGACTGCAATAAATTTCACTTTTTAAAGTATTATTGTTTGGTTTAACATGAATTTCAATGCCCTTTTTTACTAAAGCATTCTGTAAATAGCGCTTGATGTCACTTATTTCATAACTTCTTGTAGGTATTTCAATTATTTCATTACCCACGTAAAATTTATTTTGGCCAATGTCTACATTGGGTATCGAATTGAAAGTTTGAAATTAAACCAGTCCAAGTGCGTAACTTTTATAAGGAGACAACTCAATCGGTGGAAAATAGTGAGCTTCCAGGATTGGAGAAGTTCCCGATAATGTTAGTGTCAATGAATCATCCATGATGACAGCTAGCGTTCAACTGACTTGAAATTGCAAATATCAGCACTTATATAGATTAAACGTACTTTTAGAATTTAATTGATTGCATAGAAATTGCAAACATAAATGTCCACACACGAACGTATCGTAATTTTGATATCTCTCATGATTATACTTTATGCTACCAACACCGAAATACTTGAAGAGATCCGAAGGTGGCCGAAGATTACCGAAGCTATCGAAATACATTATTTTATCATCAATCTTTTTATAAGCACACCAATGTGTTCCTGGTCCTTTTTTATCATCAAGATTAACAATAGCACATTCATATTTACGCGGTCCACCCTTTGGTAATCCATTTCGCATAAAAACACCTCGAAAATACGGAATCTTCAAAGATTTTGCAAATTTAAGTAAATCTGCATCAGTTAAGGCTCGAAGAGGTAGCTTCACTTTGAGTTTTTTGACTTGCATTTAAGTCCTGCTCCTTGTTTATATGGCTTTAGATGAAGCCCTAATCCTTGTCTATATGGCTTTAAGTAAAGACCTTTTCCTAAAGAAATGGCTTCCATCGCTTCATTATGCCGTTTATTCCCTGAAAGTTGTTGTTTTGCCGAATTTGCATCATTCACAGCTTTAGCTATTCCTGCAGCTCCACCAGCTAGCGCCCCGGCAGCACTGAGACCCGCAAAAACGGGTATGAGAAAGGGTAAAATTCCTCCTACTTTGGCCGGTACAGGTAGAATACGAGATTTATTCACATTTCTTCTTCCACCAGCCTTCATTACAGCTGCGCGTGCGCCTCTGAGTGCAGATTTAATGGCAGTTTGCGCATTATTACTTGAAACCATGGACTTTTTAGCTGCAGCGACAATTTTTCTCAGTGTAGTGCTAGGTTTTTTATTCTTGAGACCCATCCCCAATTTTGACTTCATCTTCATTGCGTTTGTTATTCCCCAAGCAGCCGCCTTTTCACCTATGCCTGCGTCCTGAGCCAAGACACGTTTCCAAGCCTTCTCAGCTAGTACACTGTCAGCTGAGTTTCTGGCCTCTATATTTTCTCTATTTTGTGAGTAGGCTATATCGTGCTCTTTGCAAGCTTCGTCCAGTGGATTGATTCCTGGATCACCTCGTGCTAATCGTTTTGCTAGTTTAGTACCTGGTCCACAGTACTGGTAACCCGGCAAGTGCAACTCAAATGGTAAATTGTTGATGATTCTGTTGAGCAAACCTCTCCCACGTCTTGCCTGCTTCACGGTTCGTTTACAACTGACTCGTTTGCCTCTGTGAACGATCATATCTATGCAAGGGATACTTTCAGACTGAAGGGTCAACCTATATAACAAGGATATTTATAGGCTTTCCAGTCAGTCTTTGTCAAGATGCAGTTTGAAGCACAACCTGTGAAACTACCTATCCAAAATTTTGATTCACTTGTTCAAAACGAAATTAGAGAAAAACGACATGGACGTTTGCTGCCAAACAGTGTACGAGCAATATTTTGTGGACCTTCCAACTGTGGAAAGACAAATGCTTTGCTGGCTCTACTGATACATCCAAATGGACTCAGATTTGAAAATATTTACATCTACTCAAAATCGCTAAAACAGCCAAAGTATGAATTTTTGGAAAAAGTCCTTCAATCTGTAGATGACGTTGAGTATTATCCTTTCAATGAGCATGAAGAGGTTATAATGCCCAGTGAAGCGAAACCAAATTCAGTCATTGTATTCGATGACGTGTCTTGTGAGAAACAAGATAATATGAGAGCATTTTTTTCCATGGGTAGACACAAGGATGTCGACTGTTTTTACTTGAGCCAGACATATGCACATATTCCTAAACATCTTGTACGCGATAATGTTAATTTACTTGTTGTATTCAAGCAGGATGACATGAATCTAAAGCATATTTATGACGATCATGTGAATACTGATATGACTTATTTGCAATTTAAGCATATGTGTTTAGCTTGCTGGAATTAAGACAAGTATGGATTCGATGTAATTGACAAGGATAGGAATCTTAACCAAGGCAGATATAGGAAAGGTTTTGATTGTTTTATAAATCTTGAAAAGTAATATATACATATGTTGTGACGAATATAGATACAGTCGCACCTTAGACGTTGACATATCAACATGTCTTCACGTGAAGAGAATTTTCAAAAGCAAAAAGATATTTTGCGTCAAATTGCTAGAGCTAGCGAATCAATTCGACGAAAGCATAGGTTAATAAAGTTGGGCAAAGAAACAGTTGAGCGCACATTAAGCGACACTTTTAAGCCTATTGTTAATCCACTAGAGAAAATTGTTGGTGGTCTCAAGAATATGAAAAAAGTTGAGCCAATTAAAAAGAGAGAAGACGAGGCGGCAAAGAGTAAAGTTGAAGAAAGTATTGATGATGATTTGTCATATAAATCAATTTATGATGAAGCAAACGAGACTGATGAAGCAGACGGGACTGAAGATTCCAGTAACTTGGAGCTGTCGGCTCGTAGTGAAGCGGAAAATGCCTCAGAAATACCTACATCTTCATGGATTGATGATGATGCAAACAAGTATCTCATATTGTTGGGTGAAAGAAGTAGAGAACTTGATAATGTGTATGGAGTCAGAAAATTAACGAGAGATAGATTAATGATTGGAGATTCTCCGATTAATTTCAGTCAGAACTATATTCATGTGGGTAATTTGAATTTTCCCAAAAGTAAAGGCTTGCTTGAACTTTTATTCAAAAAAGCTCCCGAAGAGCCCTCTATCACACCCAGTGATCTTGAAAATTATAAGCAAATTATCATTGCAACAAACGCGTATAAAAAGAATTATAAACCAGATGGCGAAATTCGTGAGAATAAAACCATTAAATATAAAAATTTTATAAAGAAATTGATTCCCATAACCAAAAATATAGAGAGACGGAGTAAAAACAGGAAATCATTATCAGGTAAAGGTATGATCCCGCAACACATGATTGCTAGACAGGGCAGTCTGATGGACTACATTTACTGGGATGACCCGAATGAATTGGTAGATCGATTACGCTTACTGCTAGCATCTCAAGCAGCTGGAAATCCAAGTCACTCAAATGAAATTTTATCAATTATTGAAGAGCTGCGAGAAGCTGGAATTATATATTAATGAGTGTTTTATCAAGATTTTCGCCACTTGCAAGATGAGCATCGATGTATTCGGACGTCATTCCAAGCGAGCAGAGAGTACAAGTCGTGGCCCACCTGGACTCGGCTTCAAAGTCACATCTGAAAGAGATTATGACATTAATAATAAAAGGCTGTGTAAAGTGGCTGATGCTCAAGAGCAGAATGATGCTGTTAATCTGAATATGGTGCAAAATATGATACGGCGTGAACTTCAGACTATCTACGATGTTATAGCTTCCTTGCGAACTGAAGTAGTCAACAATAATATGATTATTGAAAGTTTGGAAAATTCCACAGATAAACATTTTAAAAATGCGAAAATTGATGTTGAATCAATTCAAAAACTGGTGTATCGGAATTCAGAGCTCACTAGTCAAGTAGACACTAGACTGAACGCACTCAAAAATGGACGTTGAGAAGCAGCAGTTGGTGAATGAGCTGCACAAGCCAGCTAGAAGAAATTACCAACGTCGACATTTCGATATCCGTGGCATTGATGAGGCCTGGTAAGCTGATCTGGTTGAAATGCAACCATATGAGAGAGTAAACAAAGGATACAAGTACATCTTAACTGTAATTGACATATTTTCAAAATTTGCTTGGGCTGTTCCCGTTAAATCCAAGAAGGGCGAGGATGTAGCTGCAGCCATGGAATCTGTACTTGATAAAGGACGCGTACCAAAAAATTTACATGTTGATAGAGGTAAAGAATTTTACAACTCGCATTTTGAAAATCTTATGAAGCGATATAAGATAAATTTGTACTCGACATTTAGTAATTTAAAAGCATCAATTTGCGAGCGATTTAATCGTACCTTGAAAAATAAAATGTGGATGCAATTTAGCTTGCAGGGTAATTATAAGTGGATAGATATTTTGAAAGATTTAATTTTGTCTTACAACGATGCTAAACATCAGACTATTAGAATGAGGCCAAACGAAGTTACTAAGCAGAATGAGAAAAAATTGTTGTTCGATGTTTACAAAAAAGATGGCAGTGTGAAACAAGCAGTTAAGAAAACGAAATTTAAAGTTGGCGATAGAGTATGTATAAGTAAGTTTAAGCATGTTTTTGAGAAAGGCTACACACCGAATTGGACAACTGAAATATTTACTATAAGTCATATTAAGAATACCGAACCTGTGACGTATATGCTTAAAGATTATCAAGATAAAGCTATTGCAGGTAGTTTTTATGAACAAGAACTTGGCAAAGTTAGGCATCCAGACATTTATCTTGTGGAAAAAGTACTGAAAAAGCGGGGAAATAAGCTGTTTGTGAAATGGCTAGGTTTCGACGACTCTCATAATAGTTGGATAGATAAATCTAGTTTATAAGTATCTTTTGTTATAATATTAAGTTTTTCTGAATAAAGTTGATTATTTTCAAACATATATATATATATAGATATATATCTATTTTCTTAAAAATCTACCTACCCTTAATCTAGTAAATGAGAAAAGAGACGAATTTGGTTTTAAATTACATTTTTTTTATTCAGATTTTTTTTTCTCACTCTCAACATAGATACAATTTTAATGTATAAAGATGGCATTTCTCAATCACTTCTTCACACACATTTCGATTATAAAAAGTAATCATTTCAAGAAACAGACTTTCAAATTGCATGAGATTAGTGAATACAAGTTTCTTCATTGCCTTACTCTTTAAACTTATATAATTTTCTCTAATATAAGATTTTACACTTTTTACACAAGGTGATTCCACATTAAACCAGACATTTTCAGCGGTGGCTTCAATTATGGCATCCTTTGTCCGCTGGAACGGCATAACACTCTGTTCCAGATGATACCGGTCGATACAAAGACTGACTTCCTGGAGAACAGCAAACGTCGTTTCTTGTAGTACAAAAGGATAATTTTTTTGCGTTTCTTCAGTTTGCTCCAAAGTCACTATATAATCTCCAAAAGATATAGTCATGTGTATACGGAAATTTCCACAGTCGATGCATTGCAACTTCTCTTCACCATCGAAGAACAGTGACATGACGCTAAAGTGGCTTTTAAATAATTTCCAGTCTTCAGGATTCAGGGTTATACTTGCACGAGGATGACTGGCCTGCATTTTCACTGATGAGGCGAGCTTTCCATCTTTTTTAAATTCAGCACCAACGATAATTTGCTTTGTGAACGATGAATTTATATTGTATGTGGTGGAATGTAGCATTTGATTTTGAGGCGTATAAGACATGTTGATTGCACTGAAGGCTTTCAGGCACTGAGCGATAATTGAAAACTGCACACTTTATGTATTTTTCTTCATAAATTCGATGGAATTGTAACATCCACCCAAATACCGCATGCCTAGATCACCATCTTCACATGATTTTTTCATTCCCAACAGCAGATTTATATCTTCATGAAGCAGATTGATCATCCTCGCTGGTAGAAAAACGGTAAATTTTTTCTCCACAGTGACAATGAACCGCACTCCAAACTGTGTTGTTGCTTTCTTGATGTTTGTGATTTCGTAGTTTTTATTGAGTTCTAGGTCCTTGAGCTTCTTGGTTGGTAGGAAATCGTTGTTGACAGCGATTTTGTTTAGTTTGGAGAAATCCATCTTCAATCTTTAATATTCAGTGTATTAAATTTTCTCCTTAGATTTTGTAAATCTATTCGCACTTGTATCACTTGTTTTAGTTCTAGAATGTTCTTCAGAAATAAGTTTAATCGACTTTTCAGCTCTTGTCGCTTTTCTTCTTCACAATCTGACATCTGCCCACAAACTGATGAAAGAGAAGAGCTGGCCTCCTTTTATAGACGCTTACCCCCTCCACCAAATTTTCTGGAGATTTGCGCAATGTTGACAGATATTGCATCATATGATGCAACAAAGTTCTGGAAGATTCTACATTATATATATATATATATATATAATTATACGACACGTATGGGGATATAATTTTTGCAACGCAAAATGTAATGAGTCATTGAAATAAGCTTGAACTTGTTTACTAAAATGCTATTTCAGAAATTACGCAGTATAATTTGAGTTATAGAAGGTTCTAGACTGCCTAAGAATGTTTCTCACTGATTATTTGCTCGCTGAATAAAGACAGGAATTTTTAGTTGAATATGATATCTGTAAGGAAGCAATAAATCAAATTGATAGACAAAACAGGATGCCATGCATAGCTCTGCGTATCAAATTTCATCTGTACACTGGAAGCGATGAATCATCCTTGTTTTTCTTGCAATAACTATATGGCGC
>CAKNYM010038952.1:36450-84729 GCA_932195095.1 Andricus curvator | reverse complement strand
TCCTTGGAATCTTCAAGAAACCTCTAAAAGTTTCCAAATTCTTTACACATTTTTGAAATTCCTTCAAATTGTTGAAATCTCTTGGAAATACCTTGGATTCTTTTGAAATACCCTAAAATATTCCTAATCTTGAAAGATTCCTTAACAAATCCTTTCGAATCAATTAAATTACTAAAATCTGCTGAAAATTCCGTGAAATCTGTTAAAATATCCTAAAATATTTCAAACCCTTTAAAATCTGTTGGCATTCATTGAAATTATTGACATCTCTTTCAAATGCTTTGGATTCTTTTCAAGTGCCCTAAAATATTCCCAGTCTTTTTTTAAAATTCCTTCAAATTATCAAAATAAATAAAAAATTCTTTGGAATTTACTGAAATTGTTTGAAAGATTTTCCCACAATATATCAATTTTAAATCTTTTAGAATCAACTGAAATTTCTTAAATCCTCTGAAATCCT
Organism: Andricus curvator; assembly: GCA_932195095.1. Classification (NCBI taxonomy): domain Eukaryota; kingdom Metazoa; phylum Arthropoda; class Insecta; order Hymenoptera; family Cynipidae; genus Andricus; species Andricus curvator. The sequence goes on along the minus strand of CAKNYM010038952.1, from coordinate 84,269 downwards.
ATTAAGTTAGTGAAATCAATTAAAAATTCCTTAAAATATTTTATAATACGTCAAAATATTCAAAATTCTTTGAAATGTTTTGAGATTCCTTGCAATTGTTTGAAGATCTTGAAATTTCTTGGATAAAAAAAATACCTTATAGTCTTTGAACTTCTTTGAAATCCCTTCAAATTATCAAAATCAATTTCTTAAAGTATCGGTGTTTTTTTTTAATAGGAGTGCTTATTGAGAGCGTAAAAATTCTTAATTTGAACATCTTCTTAAATTATAAAATTTTTGATCTGTAGACATACACAGATCTCTGATATACTTCTATTCAAACCGAAAAAAAAATAATTATTCGAATGTGTCACTATAAGGAAATGGAGATTTCAATCCTATAGGGAAAGTAGAACCAAAACGTATACGAGTTTCACAAATGATATTTAATATGATAAATATAATTAAACCATGATAGAAATCACAGTTACAGAGCGTAAAAATGATTAATTTGAAAATTTCTTGTTTGCGTAAACAGTTTAAAAACAGACTACCATCACAATTGAGGTTATGGTTCATTACTTCTTTTACAGACTTTACCATGCAACGGTTGGCAACACTGAGCCGCGCATTACCAAATACGAAAAAACACGTGACGTATTATAATCGAACTCGAACTAAGTGATCCCGAAAAGACCACCTTGACATGCGCATGCTTCGATAGAATGGCGCTTATTGGTTCTAGTTCGCGTCCTCATTGGGAATTCAAACACGGGCGCGTACTACAGCCAATCAACTATATTACAATTCAAACATACGCAGATAAAGGCGACTCAGTTAGCATCACTGATTTCAAATGCAGCACCACACACAGACACACACTACTGTTGAATATGAGCGGCCTACAGCAAGCAAACGTTACCACCGTGTTACTCTCGAAAATCGTCAGAATCGAAAACGACAATATCGTTTAGAGATTTTATATTAAGGATAAAGGTCAAACCATCATCAACTGACGTTTAGCGATTGTGAATTCTCTTTTGTCAAAGCTCCCTCGGCTTTAACGAACACATTCTCATCACGTGTCTCATGAGAAAAAAAGGTTAAAAGGAAATTTTCAGATATGATTTAAAAACATGTTTGTTATTAAACATTTTATTGTACCTTGTGTCTTCTTTCAAAGATTTAATTTGTTTGTAATGTCATTTTTCACGATTAAAACAAAAACTACGGGTCTAATCGAAAAATAATGAATAAGAAATTTTTATCACTTTTTGGGCGAACAACTTTTGTCTATTTATTTTGTTCGTAGCTTGTCTCGTTTGTACCAAAATTTTATTTTTTATTTTAATTGTTGTTTTTTGCGAATTAAACAAAAACTACGCATCGAATCAAAAAGTGCTTAATAACGAATTTATAGATCTTTTTTGGGTGCATAATTTGTGTTGATTCATCTTTTTTCGTATCTTGCACAGTTTTACCGCAAAATGGAATTTTCGATTTTTCAAGAAAATTCAAAAAGTTGTTATGATAATCTTGTAGGGCTTCCAAAAAGCAACGCTTTTCTTTTTTTGACTTTTTTTATATCATGCGCTGTTTGGCTTAAAATTTTCATTCCAAATCTTAAAAAAAATGTTCTCAGAAATTTTGAAAATGCTCTCACTTTTTGAATTTTTATCAAAAATAGCTGGCTAACGAACTTGTCCTTAAATATTTTTTTCCAGTGTATCGTGGAAAGCTACTACTTCTCAAGATAAATTATATAGTTGATGAATGTCAAAGTAATATTTTTTGTTCAACATATTGTGCAATTGTTTAAGCAATTTCAATTTGTATAATATATTTCTTTCTAAAAAAATCGTGAAAAGTTAGCATTTTCTTGAAATAATGAAACAATTAACGAATGTGAAGAGTAATATTTTTTTGTTTTGTATATTTGGTAATTATTCGAAAAATGTTAATTAGTTTAAACAATTTTTCACCCCTGTCAATCGTGAAATGTTACTACGTTTTGGAATTAATCAGGCAGTTAATTAATGCTTTGTGTGATATTTTTTGTGAAATGCAATTATTTAAACAATTAATATCACTTGCTTCTTTTCCTACCAAATATGCTGGAGATAATTCTAGATTTTTCAAATCTCTTACACCATGTCGCTCATTAATCAGTATTTTCCAATCTTATCGACATCGACCCTAAAAAATCTATCCATAACGTAACTGGAACAAAAATTGTTTAAAAAATGATTATTGTATGAAAAATTAGGGTATATGTTCTGTGATAAAAAAATACTGAATAAAAAGCGACATAGTGTAAGAGATTCGAAAACATTATAATTTTCTCCACCTTTCCTACGAACAGGTGGAAGTGAATGACTAATAACTGTTTAAATAATAGCAAACGGTCTTTTACACAAAATATCATTCTGAAAATTAATTGAATGTGTCATTAATTTCAGAAAACTGTGCTGCCAGATAGGGAACCCGAAATGCGCAGACGCGAAGTCTTGCGCTCTGTTTGGCCCTGCTATCCGAACTGAATTTTAAATTTATATAAAAAAATAGAATCAATGTTGTTAGTGGAATCTTTTCATTACTTATTTCTAAAGCATTTTTATAATTAATTAATCCAGATAAATATATTAATATGCTATTTATAAATAATTAATGTAAATAGGTTATATTTTCATAAATAAAATGAATCTAAAGCGTACTCTTTAAATAAAATAATAAAATATCAATGCTTTCACTTTATCTTTCTATTGGAATAATTATTAATGAATGAAAGGAAAAGAAAATTCAGCGAATAACATTGATTTTTTAAATTTAAATTCGAAGTGCAGTTCGAATAGTAGGGCGCATTCCAGACTCCTCACCTGGTAGCACTGCCAGAAAATACTAACTTCTCAAGATTAAGAGGAGCAAAATTATTCAAAGATAATAAAATTATTTAAATAATTTCCAACTATCTTTCGCAAAAAATGTCACTCTTAGCATTAATTAACTTTTCACGATTTAAATTTATAGGGGTAACAAATTGTTTAAACAAATATAATTATTTAAATATTTGTCAAGTAACCTTAAGAAATATATTTTTTTTGGAATTCGTTAATGGTATGATTAATGGCAAGAAAATAATATCTTTCAAGATTTACAAGGGGAAAAAATTGTAATCAAAAGAAAATTTTCAAAATTATTACCAAATATGTTAAAAATGAAACGCTACTCTTTATATTCATTAACTGTATCATTTATCATGACAAATAATAAGTTTTTATGATACACAGGAGGGAAAAATAGTTTAAACAACTAATAATTGTTGAAACCATTCAAAATTTGTTAAAAATCATGGAAACCTGTCACTTATTGAATAAAAGTCATTCATGATAAAAAAAATTCAAAAAATGCGGCCTTCAGCATGGATTTTACATAAAAGTGATATTTTGCATTTTTTAGGGTATTTTCCGTGCACATCACAGGGGAATTCAGGTTTCAAAAATTAACAGTTAGTGGATGAAAATTATTCCTTAAATATTCCTTAAGAGGTGACTAAACTTTAAATTACAAAAAGTTCATAACAAGCAAATCTTTTTTCCATTTTTTCGAAAAACGAGCTTTTCCCATTGAAAACTCCACGCTAATTTCAAAAGTTCGGTGGGACGGGTTAATGTTGTTTATTAAAACCTCAATTGTCATTATTTTATTATAAATCATATAACGTATGAAAGAGGGAGCTTGTACAATCATAAATATATCAATATCTCGAATTTTGTAAAAAATAGTTGTTACCGGTTTTCATGTTTTGCACGGACTATATTAAACTTGAAAATTAAATGATAAATTTGATTTTTTATTTCAATTATGAAACGATATAAAAAATATCTTCAAACTTTCAATGCTTTTAAGAATGCATATTTGAATTCAATTTTTAATACTTTTACAGACGAAAATTTAAGGCAAAAATTAAATTTATGAAAATAAACTTTGAATAACTTTCAAATGAAACACTTATTATAGAAAAATTATATAATTAAATATATTTTCGATCTTAATTAAAGAAAAATGATTAACGAGTGTATCTTTATTTTGATTATTCACTTTGAGGTTCGCTGAAAAATTTCATTAACAAAAAATCCGTATATTTCTTCTTACAGAACCAATGGGTCCACCACCACCTCGACCACCTCGATCTCAATCACCAACAACGCAACGGTATACATCAGGTAGTAACTTAAAAACATAGTCACAGGTATCAAAAATAATTATGATTTCAAAATGATTAATCTGGCATCTATTAAATCTAAATTAATTTACATCTACTTGAAAATCTTTAAATGCTGGTAATATTATTATGAATACGGGTCACTTCACAATAGATCGTTTAATAGGTGTTGCGTTCTATTTTTCAAACAAAAATTTAATGAGGTCCCTGGCTGCTCTTAGGACTAAAATTCTCTATTTATATCAGAAGATATCTGTTTCTTTCTACAAAGATCATTTCGGATCATTGATAATACGTAAGAAAAGTGGCGCATGCAGAACAGCACAAAATATTTTTAAAATAATGCTTTTACTGTCAATATTTTGATTGTATTGATACTTAAACGACTAAACGTGCACTCAGTGAGCGAAAAATTTTCAAGTATTTTTTAACTAATTTTCAATTGCTCAAACGATTACTTGCTTACAGTTTTTTGCCGGTATATCGTGGGAAGCTCCTACTTCTCCAGATAAACGAGACAGTTGATGAATTTCAAGGAATATTTTTTGTTTAAAATATTTTACAATTGGTTAAACAATTCCTATTTGTATAATATTTTTGTACTAAATTGTGAAAAGTTGGCATTTTCTGGAAGTAATGCAACAATTAACGAATGTGAAGAGTAATATTTTTTTGTTTTGTATTTTTGGTAATTATTTGAAAAACTTTAATTTGTTCAAATAATTTTTCATCCCTGTATATCGTGAAAAGTTACTATTTCCTAGAATTAATAACGTTTTTAATTTATGCTAAGAGTGATATTTTTTGTGAAAGACAGTTTACAATTATTTAAACAATCAATATCACTTGCTACTTTTTATGTGAAAAGATGCTGGAGAAAATTCTAGTTTTTTTTTCGAATCTCTCACACTATGTAGCTTATTCATCAGTATTTTCTATTCTTATCGACATCGATCTGAAAAATTATCTATCCATAACGTAACTACAAAGAATTGCTTAAAAAATCATTTTTTGTTTAAAAATGTAGGGTAAACATTCTGCAATAAGAAAATACTAAATAATAAGCGACTTAGTGTAAGAGATTCGAAAAAAAATTAGAATTTTCTCCACCTTTCCTATGAAAAGGCGGAAGTGAATAATTAATAATTGTTCAAATAATTGCAAACTGTCACCTACAAAAAATATTAAACTGAACATTCATTGAACGCGCTATTAATTTCCGAAAATAGTAACATTTCAACATTGAGAGGGGAAAGAAATTGTTTAAAGAAATGCAAAAAATTTAAATAATTTCCAACTATCTTTCGCAAAAAATGTCACTCTTAGCATTAATTAACTTTTCACGATTTAAATTTTTAGTGGGAACAAATTGTTTAAACAAATATAATTATTTAAATAATTGTCAGATAACCTTACGAAATATATTTTCCTCGGAATTCTTTAATGGTATGATTAATGGCAAGAAAATAATATCTTTCAAGATTTACAAGGGGAATAAATTTTAATCAAAAGAAAATTTTCAAAATTATAACCAAATATGTTAAAAATGAAACGCTACTCTTTATATTCAATTATTCATTCACTGTATCATTTATCCTGAAAAATAATAAGTTGTCATGATACACAGGAGGGAAAAATTGTTTAAACAACTAATAATTGTTTACACCATTCAACATTTGTTAAAAATAATGGAAACCTGTCACATTACAAGGGAATTCAGGTGTCAAAAATTAAAAGTTAGTGGATGGAAAATATTACTTAAATATTCCTTAAGAGGTGACTGAACTTTAATTTACAAAAAGTAAATAACAAGGAAATCTTTTTTCCATTTTTTCAAAAAACGAGCTTTTCCCATTGAAAACTCCACGTTAATTTCAAAAGCTCGGTGGGACGGGTTAATTTTGACCGATATCTTCAAACTCTTAATGCTTTTAAGAATGCATATTTGAATACAATTTTTAATACTTTTACAGGCGAAAATTTAAGGCAAAAATTAAATTTATGAAAGTAAGCTTTGAATAACTTTCAAATGAAACACTTATTATAGAAAAATTATATGATTAAATATATTTTCGATCTTAAACAAAGAAAAATTATTAACGAGTGCATCTTTATTTTGATTATTCACTTTGAGGTTCGTTGAAAAATTTTGTTAACAAAAAATCCCTAAATTTCTTCTTACAGATCCAATTGTTCCACCACCACCTCGACCACCTCGATCTCAATCACCATCAACGCAACGCCATCCATTAGGTAGTAATTCAAAAACATAGTCACAGGTATCGATAATAATTATAATTTTAAACTGATTAATCTTACATCTATTAAATCTAAAGTAATTTGCATCTACTTGAACATCTTTAAATGCTGCTAATATTATTATGAATACGGGTCATTCCACAATAGATCCTTTGATAGGTGTTGCGATCTATTTATCGAACAAAAATTTAATGAGGTCTCTGGCTGCTCTTAGGACTAAAATTCTCTATTTATATCACACGATATCTGTTGTTTCGTTTATTATATTTGGTAATTATTTGAAAAATGTTAATTTTTTTTAACAATTTTTCATCCCTGTAAATCGTGGAAAGTTACTATTCCCTAGAATTAATAACGTTTTTAATTTATGCTAAGAGTGATATTTTTTGTGAAAGAGAATTAACAATTATTTAAACAGTTAATATCACTTTCATTTTCATATGAAAGATGCTGGAGAAAATTCTAGTTTTTTTTCGAATCTCTCACACTATGTCGCTTATTCATCAGTATTTTCTATTCTTATTGACATCGATCTGAAAAATGAACTATCCATAACGTAACTAAAAAGAATTGCTTGAAAAATCATTTTTCGTTTAAAAATGTAGGGTAAACATTCTCCAATACGATCTTTTCATATTTTAAACTCCACGATAATTTCAAAAGCCCGATGGGACAAGTTAATTTTGGCCGATTAAAAAAAAAATACGAAATTTCTTTTTCTGCAAAACGAAAAAATTGGAATTGATCAAAGAAAATCGAAATTCGAATTTTTATAGGTACACATTTGGACCATCCTATTGCAGCAAATTACAAAAAGTTTTGAAAATAACGCTTTTAATGTAAATGCCTAAATAATACAACATTGTTGTTTACATTTAAGAATTTCGTTTTTATTTAGTAGAAAAATATTTTTATTCAAAGATTGTTTTTAATATTAAAAGTTGATTTAAGAAAGTGCTTCAAAATATCAAATTTTATGCTTTGCAACGACAAATTATTCACTCTGTATTATTTCTTAAATATTAAATTCAATTTTTGAGCGAAGATGCCTATCATTTATAATTATTTTTTAATTTTAAAGAATTACGCACTTTAAGATATAAAACTGACTACTGAAAATTAAACCTTTGCTTAAATTCGCCTTTTTGTTCTGCGAATATCGCCTCAGACATAAAACGAAAAAATCTATAACTTTTTGGAAATGTCAAATCTCGCCAACTAGACCGGGAGCTGGTGACGTGTTTGCTAAGTGGGAGTGTAATTCCTCGTTAGTGGCTAATTTATATATATATATAGAAAACCACCTTTCATTAGAAAGTCATAAATGCTAGACGCCTTGTCCGCTGTGTTTGGAAACCTGAGGCAGGTAAAAAATTTAAATTTTCAAGTGATAGTATAAGAGTCAGTTTTCATTTAGGATAAAATATTAATGTCCCAAGATTATTATTATTCAATCGCCAGCCCAGTAGCCCGTGTTTCAAACACTTCCGAATTTTGTTCTGTCGTTTTACAAATGCCACATGTGAATACTATTCTTTATGACATAAAAAAGCGAAACCTTATACCCTCGCTTGAAAATTTATGTTTTTAATTAATAATTGTCGAGTCTGGCTGTGTGTTGGAGTGTGCTATTGGTCTGGCGATTAAGTAATAATAAACTTGGGGCATAAATATTTGATCCTAGAGGATAATTGACTCTTATTCTTATACTATCATTGGAAAATTTCAATTTTTCAGCTGCCTTAGGAGTCAAAACGCGTCGAGCATGGTGTCTGGTATTAATGACTTTCTAAAGAAGGGTGGTATCCTAGATATATTAATTACTAACCAGGACTCTCCTATTCGGCAAAAAGCGTCACTAGCTCATATCCAAATCCGATTCAGAAAATCGATGGCAACTCGTTTGGTTGTCAATTTGTATAACTTTGAAAACATGCCCTTTCTCAATCTCTCTGAACGAAACGAAAATATGGGCTGAAATTAGTGCATGAAGTCAGATTGTACCTTTTTATTTAAAAAATTGAAAATAGAGCAATTTAATAGTATAAGCAAACTTCAGACGATCTATTCTGGAATGAGCGCGAATGTATTTTTCGTAAATCAAGACAAAAAAAAGTATACTTTCAAAAAAATGACGATGCACTGCACGAGCACATGTAGTTACAGGGTTTTGTTTCCCTTTATTGCTATTTCAAGGTCATTTATTCGGTATGACTAGAAACTTTTTTGATGCAAGCGAAATAAAATTTTTGGGCACTGACTTGTATGACTGAATTTTCCGTAACGTTAGTCCTGAGCGAGCTGTTAAAGCCATATTAAACATGAAAATTAAATATGATAAATGGGATGTATCATTTAAATGACGAAACTATATAAAAATACCTTTAAACCGGTAATGGTTTTTAGAATGCATATTTAAATGAAATTTGTAATCCTTTTATAGAAGAAGCTGTAAGGCAAAAATTAAATTTATGAAAGCAAATTTTGAATAACTTTTAAACTAAACGTTTATTGAAGAAAATTGTATTAATAATGTATTGAAACTGACAAAAAGGTGAAATTTTTGGCAAATTAAAAGTTTATACTATTGATCTTATTTCAAGGAAAAATTATTAACGATTGTATCTTTATTTCGACCATCAACTTTGGGGTTTGTTGCAAAGTTTCATAAAAAAGCCCTATATTGTATGCCTTTGGCCGATACACGGCATCCCTATGAGAGAAGCTGTTGCGTACCTGCGCCTTAGCCCTTAATCTACCTCTCTCTCCCTTCTTCCTCTTCGTCTATCTCCAGATCGTCACCAGCTAGAGCGGCTGCGCCGTCTATACTCATAGCGTTGAGTACTTTCGCCGTAGCTACACGTTACAAATTCGAGGTGCAAGAATTCTCGTTTTGTGTTTTTTCGTATTATTTTTTCGGGTGATTAAGTGTTGTGTGGTGTTCAAAACTGGTGCAGGTTATTCTGATGGCGGATACGTCTTCTAATTCGCCTGCGGGTTCTCAGAGGAGCCCGGACACTAGGGCCCAGGAGCGTCGTGATGTTGCGCAATATAGTGAAATTGAACAGCGTCATTCGCTTTATGATGCCGACACCGACTCAAGCGAAGACCAGGATTGTCTCCCGGCAAAGAGAGCTCGTTTCAAGAGTAGTAGATCTCGTTACCGCGACTTACAAAATCAGATTAATGCCTTAGTGGGCTTGGTTTCCCGAGAAGCTTCTGGTTCTTCAGAGCCGGGGTCGTCTACAAGGCTATTGGACTTCGGGCAATTGAGAACCGGCGTAGATGAGAGGAAAGCAGTTCGTCCAGCCCTAAAAGAGCGTTTGGACGGGATCAACGCCCTACAGCGTTTTGGATCATCAGAATGGAAAGAGGTCAGGTATTCTAACGCTTTAAAGAGCTTTCTTGTGTCGCCTGGCTTCACGGATCTCAAGGTTAATGAAGAGCTTTGCCACCTCGATAAAAGAAAGGACCCGCTATTACCGACGGAACGTGTTTTAGCTGGTTTGACAAATGCTGTATTTGAGCAGAAGGAATTGTTAGCCCACAATCTGCAAGCAGCGGTAGATTGGGCTTTTTCGAGGTCTGATGATTTTACTCCGCAAACATTGTTTGAACATTTATCATCGCTTTTCGGCTCAGGCTCACAGGTACAGACAAATTTTGACCTGATAATGCAAGTGATTTGCGGGAAGAGGGCGGAGTGCATTGAGAATAGAAGGGAACGCCTCCTATCTGAGCTTCAAAACAAGAACGTTCGGGCAGCTTTACGCAGAGTCCCTCCTAGTGCAGAATATCTTTTTGGCAAAGAAGATTTGTCACATCTTATCCAGTCTCTAGGGGGTTCTCAAATTTGGCTAAACACGCCTTCATACATGGCGACCAAGGGACCGCTTCCAAGGAAAGACTTCTCCCCCTCTACTTCATCCAACAACCGGGCTTTTCAACCCGCACGGGGATCATCGCAGGCTTCATGGTTCAGAAACGATTCGCGACGAGGTAATTTTGTCTCTAAGAATGCAACAAGGAAGGGACCACCATCATCCAGACCCGCGGATTCCTTTCGTGGAAAGCCAAGTGATAAATGACTACCCGTCAGTTCCGGTATTCTCGCGAGGCCAGCTATGTCACTTCCGAGAAAGGTGGAGGGGCTTGGGAGCTCCACCCGACATTCTCAACCTGATTTCCGGTTACCGAATTCCTCTTGGTTCAAAACCAAAGTTGATACGCAATTGGAGGGATTCCAGTTTTTTAACAAGGCCATCACAACATATGTCTCAAGAGATCGATCTGTTGAAGAGGCAACGGATTCTCGAGCCTCCAACACGTTTGGGCCCCAGCTTCATCTCAAGAATGTTTTTGGTGAGAAAGAGTAACGGGGGAATAAGGCCGATCTTCGACCTACGAGGAATCAACAGGCATGTCAAGGTAAAAAAGTTTCATTTAATCTCACATTTCAAGATGCCAGATTTTCTGCAGGACGGGGACTGGATGACGCAAATCGATCTGCCTCAAGCTTACTTTCACGTACCAGTGGCAGTGTCCCATCGTTGCCTCCTTCGCCTCGTGTACGGCAAGGAGCTTTTGCAGATGACGAGCTTGCTCTTTGGCCTCTCATCTGCCCCTCAGATCTTCGCGACCATAACGAATTGGATTGCGGAAATCCTTCGTTCGCGAGGTATGAGGGTAGTCGTGTATCTGGACGACTTTCATTTGGTCTCTCAGGACAGAACCAAATTAAGCTCACAGATCAACGAGGCTGTCGAGTTGCTGGAGTTTCTGGGGTGGATGGTAAATCGCGAGAAGTGTATTCTGAATCCCTGCCAAGAGATGGAATTTCTGGGAATACTCTGAAACACGCGGGACAATCTCAAGAGTCTTCCGAGCAAGAAGGCCCAAAAGATCACGGGTCTGATAGAGGAAATACACATGAATTTTGCCAACTTTGTAATTCACAGGGGGCTTCTTCACTGCCGCTACCTTCAGAGGTTTTTAACCAAGTTCAATCAACAAAGACCTCGACAGAAGTTAGCGATTACGTCTCGAGTGGAAGAGGAGTTGCAGTGGTGGCAGGTGGCCATGACGTCATCTGTATGCCTGCACAGGGGACGGATAACCAACTTCCTGATGACGGATGCAGCGGACACGGGGTGGGGAGCCCAGCTAGACGGATCCCACATCTTCGGATCGTGGACCAAGGATCAGAGACGATGGCACTCGAACAAAAAAGAGATGTTTGCGGTATATGCTGCAATAAAACACGTGGCTCATCATCTCCAGGGCGCTCACATTCTGCTTCAGTCGGACAATCGTACCCTGGTAGCCTACATTCAGAAGGAGGGAGGTACAAGGTGGATAGGTTTATTGGACCTGACCTACCAAATTATCCATCTTCTCGATCAGCAGAAAATAACCCTGTCAGCGGCATATCTCCCAGGCAGGTACAACAGAATCGCAGACCGATTGTCAAGGAAGAAGGCGCTCCCAGAGTGGCATTTGCTTCCCGCTGCGACAGACGAAATATTCGCAAAATGGGGAGTCCCAGACATCGACTTTTTGCGTCAGCAAATTCGACTGTAGTCAGGCCCTACGTTTGTCGAGACTACATCGATCCTTACGCCTTCTTCACCGACGCCTTCAGTCGTCCATGGCACTTCAGACTAGGATGGGTCTTTCCTCCTCCCAATCTCATACCCAGAGTGCTTGCCCACCTGCACAGCTGCAAAGGGCAATTCTTAATAGTAGCGCCAAGATGGGATCAGACGTTTTGGATGTCGGGTCTGCTCAGCAGGAGCATGGAACCACCTCTAACCATTCAGGACTTGGAAATTGTGCTGATAGACTTGACTACAGGCCAACCTCCGCCGCAAGTGGAACGGCTCACACTACAGGTATGGAAAGTTGGGTGTGGGAAGATTTAGTCGAGGACTGGTCCCAACAGGAAAAGAATTTGCTCAAGGAAAGTTGGAGGAGTTCGACTTTGCAGACCTACAGGGCCCCTATTCGAAGACGGCTTCGTTGGTGTGAAAAGCAAAATATTAACCCTAGGTCTCCACAGGGAAAGGATTTGGCCAGGTTCTTAGCAGACTTATTTATTACTGAAAAGTTAGCTTATAACATCATCCTTCTTCACAAGTCTACAGTAGCAACATTCTGCGCAGGTAGGTCTACATTAAGTTTATCCTCAGATTTTTTGGTTCATCGCGTCCTGAAAGCAATTTCAGTCGCAAAACCTCAAGAAGTTCGACCTCCAATCTGGGATGCGCAGATTTTGCTTAATTGGTTGTCTATGCGCACTACCAATTTATCATTCTTTGAAATTTCAAGACGTACAGCAGTGCTACTTCTACTGAGATCCGGCCGTCGTATTCACGACATTACTCTCTTAAAAATCTCAGAGAATTTTCTCGTCAACTTGGAGAACGAGATAATTTTATGGCCAGCTTTTGGATCAAAGACGGATCGGGCTTCGTTCAGACAGTCAGGGTGGAAGCTCTCCAGACACCTGAATATCTGGTTGTGCCCCGTCACATGGGTCAGGGCTATGCTGGGAAAATCAAAAGATAGAAGAAAAGAGGGTAGTGTGGACGCCCTGTTTATTACCATCGTTGGAGCCGTCAAGGCAGCTTCCAAGACAGTGATTGCAACGTGGGTTCGATCGGCTCTCAGAGATGCTGGAATAGACGCTTCCCCGGGTAGCATTCGTTCAGCGATTGCATCTCGTGGATGGCTAGACGACCTTCCAGTCCAGGACATTTTGGACAGAGGCAATTGGAGATGCGCTGAGACATTCAGAAAACACTATTGCCGTGAGGTACAGGGTGCTAGTCAGGCGGTTTCTACTTTGCTCGTATCAAACTTTACTCCCATCTAAGTAGTGAGTATATGCGACACCTTTTATAGTCCCATCTAAATAGTGAGTATGCAACAGCTTTGAAAAAATAATATAATAATAAAATTAGATAGAGAAAAAGAATTTCGACTCTTCTTCATGTATATTCTTTTATAAATCACATAGCGTTGAGGTCACCAGTAGATAATAAACATGTCTCTCATTGGGATGCCGTGTATCGACCAAAGGCATACAATGCAAGTGTTTTGAATTACAACAAAACACGTATTGTGTGCCGGAGCCGATATAGGGCATCCCGGTAAGTGTTTCACTGATGAGAGCCGCTATGAGTATAGACGGCCCAGCCGCTCTAGCTGGTGACGATCTGGGGATAGACGAAGATGAAGAAGGGAGAGAGAGGTAAATTAAGGGCTAAGGCGTGGGTACGCAACAGCTTCTCTCATAGGGATGCCGTGTATCGGCTCCGGCACACAATACGTGTTTTGTTGTAATTCAAAACACTTGCATTTCTTTTTACAGAATCAGGGGGTCCATCATCACCTCGAAGAACATCACCTCGAATAACATCAACGCCACGCCTTGTAACAGGTAATTTAAAAATTAAAATACAATCTAAAACAAATATAAGAGAATTCTGCCAAAACGTCTCGGTTTCTACCTACATGCAGTGCTTCATGGGCGTATCCAGAGGTCTTTCATTAAGGCTCATGTTACTATTAACCTGTGTATATAGAGTCAAATCTCCAGGCTGTCCCAAATCGGGTCATCGCAAATCCCCAAACTGTCTCGGAAATGCGTCGCGCCATCTTCCAAACAAAACCACTGATTTAAGGGTCATAATTATCATCCCTGATATCCCTTCTTCAAAACTAAATTTTTTTTATATGCCTGGTTTCTCGACATATTTGCCAACTTACTTTTCAAGATTTTCTCTAATTATTTTAATCCGATGATTTGTTTTCTTAGTGACACCAAAATTTAAGAGCAAAATCAGTATTCCAAATTTATATTTAGGAAAATAGGTTCACAGTTTTCGGAATAAAACTAGAAAGTATAAAGCCGAGAGCCACACGGAAAAAAAATGTGTCCTCAAAAGTCACGAACTAGTACCTAGGTCTCGGATGAGAGAAAAATTTATTGGATATATAGATATATCTCTGGATGAATCTCTGGAGGCCTCCTCAGAATTCCTGAAACAGCGGTTTGGACGACATCTTTTTATAACATAGAGCGATAATGAGTCGTCCCTTTTGTGGTGCAAGTGAAATTCATGTAATTATTGATGAAAAAGATAATATATAACTAAATCCAAAACAATATGAAATACTTAAGCGGTACGAAAGTAATTCACAATCCTTTAAGATCTCAGAAAAACTAAAAGTTCCAGTTCGGAAGAAACTGGACGAAAATGACATAAAAAAATCTCCTCTTACGAAATGAATCTGTAATGATATTGTACAGAACGGACAGAAGCATGAAGCATTGATAAACCATTCCAGAAAACGCTTTTCCTTACTGGTGGCCTAGAACAAAGAACGGATTGTGCTGATGTTGGTATTACAGGCTGCATGGTAGACTCTGATTTCACTGCGATAATCACATTGAAGATGATACAAGAATGACATCTTATGCTAACCAAATCCAACAAAAAACGGCATTCGTGTTCTATAATCGCAGTATCTCGAGATACAGACGTACTTGTAGTTTTCATTTTTAATTATAACATAATGATAAATGAACTACATGGTTTAACACTAGCAGTATTGCAGCTACCGTTGATCATCTTTGATGTGTGCCAATTCATACCCTTCCTAATTATTCAGGTGAATCTTTACGTCACGAATTACCAGTTTTGAATGCCATCACGGGTTGAGATACGGTTTCATGTCTATTTTGCATTGTCAAAGTAAAAGCGTATAAGCATGCAAAATCGTCGGAACCTATCAACCTGAAACAACTAGCAACTCTCTTTAACGTAAGTGCAAATAAAGCCCTAAGTTTGGCTACTAAGTTTATTGCAATCTCGTACGATACAAAAGGAAAATAAAAAAAGATTATGGTTTTATTATTGCCATTCGTGTACTTTTAGCTGAAAAAAAATATATCGCCATTAAATACCTCCTTCGAAGCCTGCCTTCTTGGAATAAGTACTTCGCACATCATTGTAAAGTTATCTTTTATCGACAGCCAACTGAATACGGCTGGACTTTTGACACTTGAGGTCTTCATTACGAATATTATATTTTTCTTCATTACGAATATTATAAAGGGCTAACTGATTTTTCCCAGTGCTCAACTTCATGTCAGAACTTAAGTGAGGAGAGTGATGAAGAAACTAATGATTTTTAAACAATTGTTCTATTTTGCTGCAAAAATCATTCAATTCTAAAAACAAATGCTGACAATTGGTAATTTGAAGAACATCAAAACAAAAAAATAAATGAAAATTTAAAAAATAAAATATTTCTTTTTTGATCGTGTAATTACTAAAATATATCAAAGGTTAACATCATTATTCACAAGAAAACACTACAGAAGACTTAAAAAAGATAGATACGAAAATGTTTACATTACAGCCAGTGGTGCTTGTCACTTAGAAGCATCGAAACTTGTCATCTTTTTTTAATAATTGATCACATTTATGGGCTTTAAGTTCTTACTATGATTATTTGTTTGAATCGACTGAAATATTATTTTATTATGACTACTAAATTGACACGGTGCAGTGCTGCCAACTTTTAAAAGTGTTTATTTCACTGAATGAATAAGTAACTCTTCACTGATTGTCAGTGACCCATTTCCAGCTATTTCAATCAGTGAAACTTCACTGAAAAGCAGTAAAATTTCATTGAATTAGATTTAGAGAGTATATAAAAATATTTATTTAATAAAATAGAGGTTAATTAAGAATTTCAAAAACATTTTTTAACATTTTTCTTCCTCCCACGTTGAATTAAACAATATATAAAAAGTTTGTTAAATTTTCCAAGTTGCGTACAAGTTCAAGGGACAATTTTCTCGTATCTGAGACCTAGCTACAAATTCGTGACATGTTTGCGGACAAATTTTTTTTGTGTTTAACACGATGCCATACATATTAAACTCTTTTGACTTTGGTTTATTTGTCGTGTCGTGCGTATGGCACTATCCCATGATGCGTGCGCAATATTTTGTGAGATAGAATGGAGATTCGACAGTACATAATTTTTTTAACCGATACGAAATTTTTGGGAGTTAGAAATAAAATTTAATTTCTTGCATAATTATTAGTAGACTCGTAATTTAGTATAATTCAGTAGTTATAAGATAATGAATTTTTTAATATTTAAAATAATAACTATATTTTTTTACTTGATCAGGTCAGATTGTCGTTCTGCAAAATAATGATCTAGTCATCCGAGATGGCCGTATTCGTGCACAATATCATGGATTTTTCAGGGAGTTTATGGCACTAAAGCCAAATAAGGAACTAGGTAATTTAAAAATTCCAAAATTTCTAATATTCCATTAGTAAAATCCTAACATATTTACTATTTCATAAGTTACCCACTTAATTACTAATTCAATACAAATTTTCATTAATTCAGAATACGAGCGCGGTGCACCAAAATCAATAAAACTTCAAGATTTAGAAGAAGATGATATACTGGTACGCGATAAGCATATGCTTGGATTGTATTCAGTGAGACGTCGCCAATTTTTCGTGCTTCCTGAACCTTTTCGAAAGCGAAAATTTGAATAAATTATAATTAATTCTGAAATTTTGTTAATACAAAATGTATCAATAATACAAAAGTAATCAGTTTGATATTTTGATCATTCAAATGTTTGTATAAGTACGAAATAAATTAAAAGAGTGTACAGAGTTTGGTTAAATTATTATTAATTGCTTATTAAAAACAATTTATTTCTTTTATCAGTATCCTTAACATACCTTATGATTATCAAGCGTAACGTCAAATTCTGACACCAAATAATATTCATCAAAGGAGGAGATACATATTTAATATGTGAATTTGACAGATTCTATTGAATTCAACTCGCCATTTTTCGACGTAATATAAAATGTTTAAATGTTTTATTTGTTTAATTTTTCAGTTCACAAATTCAAATTCTAAAAAAAAAATTATATTAAAAAAAATTATTTTAAAATAAAGGTGCGCGGGCGGCTTTTTAAATTTTTAATGTTTAAACTATAACTAGTAATTGTTTACAATTTTGTCATAATAGTATATATCAAATTGAAAAATACTAAGACCTAATGTTTACATCTTCATTTTTATATTCTTAACATAACAAGAAGTTATTACTTTTATGTGAAAACTGACTATTCTGTCACATGAATAATTGAATTCAAATTTACTTTAGATATTTTTTTTTTAGCAAGACAAATATTTTTTATTTTATTTATGATAACGCTTATAAAAAATAATTACATTTTCCGGCCAAATGATGCAACATACGAAAAAAAGTTCACAAAACAATTGTTTCTTTTATGAAGACCTACAGAATTGTCTCTAACCTTTTTCTAATGGAACTCATGGCCTTTCTTTTAAACATCGAAACTGCTGAAGAAAAGTCGAAAACTCAAACTTTCATCCCACAACGTGATCAACAACGTGAGATACGAAAAAAGTCTACAAAAGAATTTAATACTTTTAAAAATGACCTAGAAAGTCCTCTTTAACTATTTTTTGATGAGAATCACCGTTCTTCTTTCAAACATCGAAAATTCTATCGAAAATTCGAATTATCAACCAAACAAAACAATCCAGAAATGGTTTTAAAGAAATTTTTATTTTGAAAAGGCCTACAAAATCTCCTTTAACAATTTCTGATACAACTCGACGTTCTTTTTTAACATTGAAAATGATACTAACAAATCGACAATTCAAATTTTCAGTAAAACAACGTGAGACATGAAACAAAAGTATTATAGAAAACAAATTGTTATTTTTGAAAAGACCGACAAGATCGCCTTCCTTTAACAGGAAAATTGTATAACAAGAAAAATGTTAATTATTACATATATATTATAAAATAATTGAATGAATACAAAATTCTTATTTCATAAAAAATTCATAATGAGTTAAAGACTGCAATACTATGTTATTCTCGTAAGAGAAATCAAGAGTAATTTTAATGAAGAGCAAGCCAGAGTCAGATCAGAAAATTTGCACAATAAATTATTGTGATTATATAATTTATTATAGAATTATATAAATATGCACAACAAATCAAGCGCTAAGCTTGAGTATTATAATGAGAATATGTTCCTTGAGGCCAGGAAAAAAAATACCTCATTCAACAAACTCGTTTTGTTGAACACATTTAGTTGATTTCAGAAAATACTTTAGTTAAATGAAGAAAAATTTTGGTCAGTTGACAAAATTTGTTTGCTTCAATCAATCAAAGTTTTTGGTTAAGTCGTTTTGTTGAATTTATAAAATATCGCTTAACCAAAAATCACTCGAAAAATTTTCTGTGACAAAAATGCACCAGGAAAAATCGCGAAGACATAGGAATCGAAATTAAATTAAAAATTTTGCTCATCTTGTGTGGGCTTTTATAACATAGAAATAAAGTTTCAACAAAACTGTATTAAATACCAAATTCCAAACTTTGCAAATTTGCTGTAATTTTGGACTAATTGTGGACTTTTTCTTCTAGTGTTTTTTATGCTAAAAACCCACATATGATCAAAAAAAATTTTAATCACAAGTTATGAAGATAATTTCATTAAACACCAAAATCTAAACTTTGAAAATTCGCTGTATTTCCAATTTGAATTCCCCGGGTTGGGTGATTTTTTTTCCTAGTGCATTTTTGTCACTGAAAAATTTTCAAATGCCCCCAAAAATTCTTCTCTTATTTACACAGGTGTTAACCATTTTTGCCGAAAATAGGGATGAATTAAATAGGAATTATGTCTTAGAAAATGATTGGTTAAAATCCGCCAAAAACTACGAACAGTTTTTGACCTTCAGATATGTGTAAAAAATTGAAACTCATACAAAATTTCAACTAAAAAAAAAATCAACTAAAACCACGCTCAATGAAAAATTTAATATTAAAAATTTCCCTGACCTTTCCCTGATCAATTTTTCATTTTCCCTGACGATTAATATCTGAAGACCAGCATTTTAATCTTTTAACATTTTAAGCAGGAATCTTTTATGTATGGAATAAAACAATGTCGTATTAAAATTTAATTTACTTTTCTGAAGACAGTTGAATTTTGAATAAAAAAGATGAATTTTCCATAAAAAAATACCAATTTTCTGTCCAAATTAATGATTTATGAATTTTTCAACCAAAAAGACGAATTTCCCACGAATGAAGATTTTTGAGTCAAAAAAGAAAAACATGTTCGTCCAAATTTTTAAACTTTCAAGTCAAAAGATGACTTTTCTGTGAAACAGTTGAATTTTCAATCCAAAAAGATGAATTGTGAACAAAAAAGATAGTTTTTCACCAAACAGTTGAATTTTTAAACAGAAAATTAAAAAAATTTTACCAAAAAAATTAAGTTTCAGGAAAAAAACAAAAAAGAATTTTCAACCAAAGGGATACATTTTTCAACCTGAAAAGAGGAGAAAAAAGATCATATTTATTTTTTAACACACTTGGTAATTATTTAAAAAAATTTCTTTTTTTTACTTATTCCCCTGTAAATTGTGAAAAGTTATTATTTTCTAGAATTTATGACACAGTGAACAAATTTTAAGAGTAATATATATATATTTTTTATATATTTGTCAGTTAGCTAAATAATTTTCATCTGTTTAAACAATTTTTTGGCCTGTCAATCGAGATAAGTTATTATCTTCTGCAACTAGTGAAACAGTTAACGAATGTTAAGAGTAATATTTTTTTCTTAAGGAGATTTACCAATTATTTAAACAATTTGTAATCATTCACTTGCGCCTTTTCATAGGAAAGATGAAGAAAAGTTTAGTATTTTCGAATCTCTTACACTATGTCGTATTATTCAGTATTTTCTTATCTCAGAACGTGTACCTTATAATTACTTAAACAGTATATAGTTGTTTGAAAAATTAAATTCGACTGCTGACTAAAGTTTAAATAATTTTTAAATATTCTTAAACAAATATTACTTTCAACATTCGTTAATTGTGTTTTTATTTCCAGCAAATAATAACCTTTCACGCTTTACAGGCAAAAAAATTGTTTAAACAAATCACAATCGTCAACATAATTGTCAAATACCCTTAGAAAAATACTTGAAAATTTTTCACTTATCCAATAAGAATAATTCACGATAAAAAAATTCCAAAAAATACCATCTGTAGCGTGAATTTGATATCTAACTGCAAGTTTGTATTTTTTGGGGCATTTTCCGGGCACAATACAAGAAGATTAGGGAGGAAAAAATTATAAGTTATTGGGGGGAAATTATTCCCTGAACATTCGTTAAGAGTTGACTAAACTTTAATATACAAAAAGTTAATAACAAGTAAGTTTTTTTCTCTATATTTTCGAAAACCGAGCCTTTCCCATTTAAATCATCATGTTAATTTCAAAGGCCCGGGGGAACGGGTTAAGGCGCTTCGTCAGGCTTGATTTTTAGCCCATGTATTCGTTTTGACATGATTCCCGCTAAACGGATGAATTGTTCGATGTAATATTTGAACCACATAATCTGAAGGGCATAGTTCCTAACAAGTCAGTCTCTTTTTTTTGAAAAATGGTCTTGTTTTTGTTTTTTTCTTATTAATCGAAAATCTGCTTTATTTATGCGCCTGTAAACGAGCAATCCGCCACCGGGAAAGTACCCCCGTTGAACCGAAAACAGGCGCTCCGAATTTGAAAGGAAATTTATCGTAATTCACCGTGAACTTTTTCGAGGCTGCTGAACCCAGGGGGTCGGTCGTAACTCATCCGCCCTCTCCATTGTTGCATCCTGACACGATTCGAGCCGCTTGAACGAAATTGATAATTATTCAAATATGCAGAAATTCAATTTTTATATGCTGCATTAGGTTCATTACATAATTACGAGAAGATTAAAAAAAGATAGAAAAAAATCTGTTAACCCGTTCAATTTCTGTGGGGAGTTTTAGTAATTTTCCATCTTATTGAAGATTACCTTCAATTTTCAGAATATTGACCAATTTTCCTAATCCTTTTTTCTCATTTTTTTTCCAAATTATATCATTTTCAAATGTTATCAGCTAATAAAAGTTTCATCGATCCATGTTTTGCGAAATTTTAGATATTGTAACAGTACTCATTGTCTTCAATTTTGATTTATTTGATTATTGTCCTAAATATGAAGAAGTATCAATATTCAACAAAAAATTGAAATAACATTTTCAGTGTACAAAATTAATTTAAAAAAAGAAACGAGTTTCAACAAAAAAAAATTATTTTTCAACAACATAATTCAAGATATCTTCTGATGAAAGTACAAAGTACCTATCAGACCTGGATATCAATCCGAGCTACAATTTTTCAAAATTTCATGATCATAGCTCTTTTACTTTTCAAGATATGGTGAACAGAAAAAAGTATCACACACACACACACGCGCGTGCGCGCGGACATTTTTTAAAAACTTTCTTTTCGAGCTGCTGGGGTCGAAGTATATCAAAATCTGTCAAAAAAGTATATTCGAAAATTTATGTAATTACAAATCTCCCTCTATGAGGAAGCAATAACGAATTGATTTATCACCAATTGAGTAATTAATTAATTACTCCGATGTGTAATTATCTGATCTCCTCGAATCTGCTTTTTTCCTTCGATAAAGACCAAAGTAAATTACCCGCCGACAATGAGTACTGTTACAATATCTAAAATTCCGCAAAACATGGATCGATGATACTTTTATTAGCTGATAACATTTGAAAATGATATAATTTGGAAAAAAATGAGAAAAAAGGATTAGGAAAATTGGTCAATATTCTGAAAATTGAAGGTAATCTTCAATAAGATGGAAAATTACTAAAACTCCCCACAGAAATTGAACGGGTTAACCGATTTTTTTCTATCTTTTTTTAATCGTCTCGTAATTATCTAATGAACCTAATGCAGCATATAAAAATTGAATTTCTGCATATTTGAATAATTATCAATTTCGTTCAAGCGGCTCGAATCGTGTCAGGATGCAACAATGGAGAGGGCGGAAGAGTTACGACCGACCCCCTGGGTTCAGCAGCCTCGAAAAAGTTCACGGTGAATTACGATAAATTTCCTTTCAAATTCGGAGCGCCTGTTTTCGGTTCAACGGGGGTACTTTCCCGGTGGCGGATTGCTCGTTTACAGGCGCATAAATAAAGCAGATTTTCGATTAATAAGAAAAAAACAAAAACAAGACCATTTTTCAAAAAAAAGAGACTGACTTGTTAGGCACTATGCCCTTCACATTATGTGGTTCAAATATTACATTGAACAATTCATCCGTTTAGCGGGAATCATGTCAAAACGAATACATGGGCTAAAAATCAAGCCTGACGAAGCGCCTTAATGTTGATCGATTTGAAAAAAAAGGGAATTGCTTTTTCGAGAAACCGAATAAATTGAGGGGGCTCAATCATTAAAAATCAAAAGTTGAATTTTTGGACCACCCTAGTCTAACACGTCGGATTCAGCCTGTGCGAATTTCTCAAAATGTCCAAAAATTCGATTCTTTTATTTGAACTCCACTTTTCTTAAACACCTAACGAAACCATGATGAATTTTCATTGTTGCAAAAAAATCGCGATTGGGTTTTTACTATTCGATTCTCAAATTAGATAGTTCAATGTATCAAAAAACATTTTTGCGGATTTCAGAATCCAAAAATGACAGAGGGGTTGCAAAAATAATATTATTAAAAAAAATTTTAAACATAATTTCACAAAACTGCGCTGGCACCTGTAAGTATGGAAATAAATTTTTGTTTATAACGATTTGTTATAAACGATGTGAAATATTTCCTTGACATCAATACTTTTTTTGAAGATGCACGATCTGTTACATATTTCAGCAGCATTGTTCACAAAAGATTTTTTTTTACAAAATATGAATGTTAAAAAAAGGTGCTCCCCCACCCCTCTGACATTTTTGGATTCTGAAATTTAAAAAAAATGTGTTTTAATACTTTGAACAATTCAATTTGCGAATCAAATAGCGAAAATTGGATCGCGATTTTTTTTGCAACAATGAAAATTCATCATTGCTTTGCCTTCACTGAAAAATGCACAATGTTAGTTAACAAATTCATATCTCGTAAACTATTTTTTGCAGGATATTCGCTATGAGCTCATTTTAAAGCTTATTTGATACTCTAAAAACGAAGTACAATACACTTTTTACCTATCTCTTAATCGAAAGTAACCATCCAAGCAAACGTGTTGAGAAAATGTTTCGATTTCATGGTTTTTGGTAATCACAAACAATTGAATAAGAAATCATAGCCTCGAACTTTTCAAGGTTCACTAGGGTGGTCCATAAATATTATTAAAATCATAAAATTGAAAAAATTGAAGCTGCTCTCAAAAATATTTGATTCTTTTGAAGAAAAAATTATGTAGTAGTAGTAGTTATGTAGCTTTCAAAACTTAATATCTTCCTTAGTTTCGACTTTACAAACAAAATATCAAAATGATCATTTTTTTGAAAATTTACCGCGAATTCAAAGGTGTAATTAGATTTTTTTTAAATGAATCTTAATGAGTGTTTATTTATGTATTTCTCTATGTTTTTTGTGGTACTTTATTATGGATAAATGCATTCGTCTAGGAATTCTCCATCTACAGAAAGACTCAAATGCATTGTTTAATGCATACAAAATTATACTTTTGCGAAAAGCGCCCACTAGGCTTAATTTTTCTGAAAATCCAATTTCACCGTTGAATTCGCCCTAAAAATTCAAGAAAATAATTTCTTCTGATATTTTTTTGTGAAGTCGAAACCTTCAATTTTTAAAATTTTAATTTTTTCGACCACCCCAATGTCCACATACTCTCCCGGTTCTCACGGGTGAGTGGCCACCCTTATCTTTTATCAAAACTTTTATATGAACAGAATAAAATAATTTTTGAGGATTTAATTGGTTCATAAATAATTTAAATTCAAATGAATAGAAAATAATGTAAATGTAGCAAAACAGTTTGTTACAAATTTAAAATTCAAATTAAAAAATTTTAATTTATTTTCCTTGATAGTTATTTAAAGTGTCCTTTATAGAAACTTCATGACTTTTGCAAAAGTTTTGTCATAATCTCTGTCTTTTCACTGACCAATGAAATTCCCTGAGTTTTCCCTGATTTCCAGGATTTCCCTGACCTATGGTCACACTCTAAAACATATTAATTTCCATCCAAAAAGATCAATTTTTATCTAAAAAGATTAATTTTTAACAAACTACATGAATCTTCAACAAAATAGTTACATTTTCGACCAAACAGAAGAATTCTCATCGAAAAATGTGATAGTTGATATTTCAATAAAAGATTAAAACACAATATACAAAAATTTACAAAATACACAACAAAATATACCAAATATAACAAAAAAGTTTCATTTTTTGAACCCGAAAATATGAATTTTCAAGCAAATAGATGAATTTTTTGCGAAGAAGATTAATTTTCTAAAAAAAAAAGACGAATCTTCAACTGAAGTAGTTAAATTTTCATTCAAAACAATTAATTCTGAACAAAAATATGAATTTTCAACAAAAACTTATTTTTCTGTAAAAATAGTTGAATTTTCAACCAAAAAGTATGACAAAAAAATTGTTTAATTTTTAACCAAATAATAAAATTTTTAACTAAAAATACAATCGTCAGGAAAAAGGAAGTGCAAAAAAAAAAGAAATAGAAATACAAGGCAAATAAGTTACTGACAAGAATATTGTATCAGGTGGTGAGCCAAACTTTTTTTCAAAATTCCTTAATTTTTCACTGCCCATTTTTTCGTTTTCCCTGACCAGGACTCTTAAAGCTGTAAATTTTTTCATTTGATATAATTAGAACTGAACTGCTAATTAAAGCACTTAAAAGTGGAACTCTTTTGAATTTAAGCTTAAAATATTCAACGTTTTAAATTTCAAACTTTTATAAATTGGAGAGTTCAAAGATTTCTGGTAAAAAATATAGATCCACGCTATCATTTTCAATGCTTTTAATTGAAGAATTAATCAATAAATTTGTAAATTTTTTAAATTACATTATTCTAAACAATTTTCAGTTAGAAACATTAGAAATTGAACGAGTTAATTTTTGTAACCGAATACTTTTAAAATTAAAAGTTTAATTATTTTAAGTTGTTTCAAATTAATAATTGTTCAATTTTTATTTATAAGAAAAAAATTGTTTTGAAAGTTTTTAAACATTCTCTTAAAATTAATTTTTCCAAGTAAAAAATCATTTACAATTTTCCCAGGAATCTTAATAATTTTTTTTATTATCTTGAAACCTTTCAAAATCTTTAAGAAGCTAAAAATTTAATTTCAAAATCTTCATAAACCTATATTTAGTTTTATATTTTTCAGTTTTTAACTCATTTTTGAAAAAATGCATAGCTTTTAAATATCCTTTAAAATGATTCGAGCTTTCCCTCAATTTTTGTTAAAAGTCATGAAAAATTTGAAAAATTGCCTATCAAAATCTTCCAGATTCTTTTTTGACAATTTTGAAAATATTTTCAAATGTTCTGAAATCTTCTTGAATATTCTCAATTAATAACTCAATTTTTTAAATTAGTCAACGTTCAATTGCTATTTATAAATGAAAATTAACAAAAATTTACTCAGGCATAAAATTTTTTTAAGTGAAACAATTGAAATTGCAGTATTCAAAGTTTTAATTTATCACCCTGAAATGTTCACAACTTAAGGCTTTCTATTTCAAACAGTTCAATTCCGTACTGTTTAGTTTTAATTATTTGATTTAAAATTGCTCATTTTAAATGACTAGTCAAGTGTTATTAAATATTAAAATATTGTTTGTTTTTGTGAATCAAGAATTTCATATTGAATAGGTAAAAAATGCGTATTTTAGACTCAAATAATATTTGAATAGAATTTTAAATTAAATTAAAGCATTTAATTAGAAGAATTTTCTCACAACTTGTGAATAAAAATCAATGTTTTAATTTTGAGTTGAGACCAGTAGACGAAAAAGAACTAATATGAAATATAATTGTTTTAATTTACAATTGTTTAAGTTCTTTAACACGGAATTAAAAATTTTTTTAAATTAAAATGTACGTTTAAAAATTAAGACCTAATTTTAAAAAATGTTTGAGTTCAAAGATTATGGAATAGTGGATTGTAAACTGAATAATTTTATAATTGAAAAAGTGAACAATTGAACTTAACATCAAAAAAAGTTGAAATCGAACTTATTTTAAATTGCACTATATCATGTGATATGCAATTTGTGATGTTTCAAGTTATTGGATAGATCTTTCTTCTAAAAAATGGGTTAAATTCCAGGTCAAAAAATAAATTCACTGTCGTTTCCCGGTTTTTCCTGGTCTCATATAATTGCCGGTCATTTCCCAGTCCAACGGCTGGCATTCCAATCTTGTAAAATTATCCAAATGGAATCTTATATAAACGGAATAAAAGAATTTCAAATTAAAATGTAACAATTTCAAATTTATTTATTTATTTCAAGCAAAAATGATAATCTATCTACCATGAAAGATTAAAATTCAACCAAAAACAGTTGCATTTTCGACCAAATAATTAAATGTTTTTTAAAGACAGTTAAATTTTCAATAAAGAAAGATGAATTTTCCATAAAAAATTTCAACAGTTCTGTCCAAATAGTTGAATATTCAACTCAGGAGATCAATTTTGCAATAAAAAATTAATTTGCAACAAAAAAAGAGTTCTCAATGAAATGGTCAAATTTTCAAATAAATTTATTAATTTTTCAAATAGTACAGTCAAATTAGGATTTCGGATCGAACGCTTCAGAGGCACAGAGACCTTCATCTTTAAATGTTTAGATGGACGTTCTTTGGAAGTTCTGAACAGTTCCAGGCTGATTTCCTAATCAATATTTTGGTTATTTACAAAAAACGTGAAAACGCCACATTTTCTCAACACGTTTGCTTGGATTGTTCCTCTTAATTCAGAGATGGGCTAAAAGTGTACAGCAATTTTTTATTAGAGTATAAAATAAGCTTAAAAATGAACCCTTAGCGAATATTCTACGGCAAATAGTTTATGAGATATGAATTTTTGAATTAAAATTGTGCGTTTTTCAGTGAAGAAAAAGCGATGATGAATTTTCATTGTTGCAAAAAAAATCGCGATCGGGTTTTCGCTAATGAATTCTCAAATTGGACAGTTCAAAATATTAAAATTTTATTTTATTTTAGAATCCAGCCCGGGTTCCGGAGACGCTCTCCGTGGTCCTGGTTACTTTGTGTCACGTTACTGCTGATATCAGCGGTAATGCTATACACATTACGCTGTGAATGAAAATTTCCTGCACTTGTATCTGGGAACCTTTTTAACATAGAATCTTTTATAAACGAAATAAGACAACTGCATATTAAAATTTCAAATTAAATTATTTATGTCAACTAACAAAAGTAAATTTTCAATCCAAAAGGAAAAATTTTCAACAAAGCAGTTGAATTTTCCACCAGAAAAGATGACTTTCTAACAAAATAGTTAAATTTTCAACAAAATGTTGAATTTTTTAACAAAATTGTTGAATTTTAAACCAAATGGTCGAATTCGCAAACAAATAAGATTAAGATTCCTTCAGAAACAGTTGCATTTTCAAATAAATAATTGAATCTCTCAGAAGACATTCCAATTTTCAACGAAAAAAAAAAAAATGAATTTTCAATCCGAAAGGACAAATTTTCTTTCCAAATAGACGAATGTTCAACAAAACAGTTGACTTTTCGACCTATAAGATGACTTTCTTTTTAACAAAATACTTGACATGTCAACAAAGTAGTTCTTTTTTAACCAAATATTTAAAATTGTAACCTACAAAGATGAATCCTCAACAAAAATTGTAATATGTAATTGATACTTCAACCGAAAAAAATTATTTTCAACTAAAGAGTTGAATTTTCTACTGAACTGATGAATTTTCAATTGAAACAAAACTATTTGTTTAATAAAATGGTTCAACCTTCAACCAAATAGTTCAATTTTCATCCAAAAAGATGAATTTTCAACGAATGATTCAATAGCAAATATTTGCACGAAAAAAGATTTTATTTCTGAATCAAAAATAGTTGAATGCAACCAAAATGACGAATTTAAAAAAAATAGTTGGATTTTTTACCGAGAAAGATTTCAGTTGAACTTTTAACAAAAAGTTAATTTTTCTACAAAATTTTCAAATTTTTAACCAAAAAATTGAAACTTTAAATTAGCAAAAAAAAAATAATTTACAACGGAATAGTCAAATTTTCAACCGAAGAGATTAATTTTGAAACCAAAAGAATAATGTTCAACAACAAATTTTTCAGACATGGAAGAAAATCAAGTTCGTCCAAATTGTCGAACTTTTAAGTTTAAGTTTTCTGTAAAACAGATAAATTTTCAACCTAACAATACAAACCTTTCAATACAAAAAGATGCATTTTTAAAGAATAATTTAATAGCAGATATGTCGGCCAAAAAGCATTTCAGTTCTAAATAAAAAACAGTTCAATTCAACAAAAAGACGAATTAAAAATAAAGAATTGAATTTTCAAGGCCATAATATGAATTTTCAACAAAATGCATAAATTTTTAACAAAATGGTTACATTTTTAATAAATAAATGAATTTTCAACTAATTACTTGTACTTACCAGCACTGTACACACTGCACGAACGATCAACCAGTGATTTCAATGATGGTGACAGTGATCTCGTATTGACTGTTGGCGAACTTTTCTTCCGTTAATGCTTCTTCCGTTCTTTGCTTCCATTAGGGCTGTACACTCATTTTTCCAAGTCATCAAAATTAAAAAATTAAAACTTTTATACCCGAGAAAATGTTCAATTTAAATATTCATTTACAGTTGTAGTTTTTGAGTTATAAAATATTTAAGCTCGACCAATCAGGAGCGCGGTATAAACAGTCCTGCGTGCGTGAGCGGGAGTCCAAGAACGGTATGCTAGGGACCCACTCCGCAGTTCTCACGCCACAATCCCCACCTCGGCACTCGCTTCATGTAGTGATGGGATATCGAAAAAAAAGATCGATATTTTAAATCTCGATAAATCGGAAACTAAATATCGAAAAAATCGATATATCGGATAAAAAATATCGATATTATCGATATTTTCGAGATTTTTTATTTCAAATAAATAATTAATTATTATGAGTATAAACACATTATTATTAAAGAAAATTTATTAAAGCAACAAAGTATTTTCATAAAACTTTTGTATGTTGATTCTTCTCTTCCAACCTATAACAGAAAGTGCGTTTGTAGAAAAACAAAAATATCTTTTTCTATAACCTTGTACCACAACATTTTGTTTAAACAATAAAGGGCTTACAATTAATATGCGTTGCTATGTGTTGCATTGTAATTTGTTAACTTCTGCAACACAACCTTCGGAATTTGTTGCTTTGGTTTTAAATTCCATAGCTTTGGTTGATTTCTGCGAGTGTTGATTCGCCTAATTAAAGAAAATAAATTGGGTTAGGCAGCAGTAACTGCGTGGAAGTAATTCCATTGGAATGTTATGATTGTTTTCTTATGAAAAAAGGGTATTGTATAAACTACGTTATCAATTTTAACCCCCCCCCCCCCCCCCCCGAAAAGTAATGTAGCCCAAGAACTGTATAAAAACATAGGACAGATAGTGATTTTTCACGAAAATAGGGTAATAATGCAGGACAAAATTCTTTCAAATAAAATGAATGTAAATACGATATTGTATGCAATATGAAACACTTTACATTCGAAAGATTTCAAGTCGAAATATATATTTCATTTTGAACAAAATACATGAATTTCTAATTAAAAATAGAATAGTGAAATTTTCAGATAAAAAATACATTTTTAACAAAACAAAGACAAATTTTTAACAAAAAAGTTAAATTTTCAACCAAAAAGATGAATTTTTTAGCAAAAAGATCAATGTTCTAACAAAAAAAAACATATTTTCAACAAAGTATATCAAATTTCAACAAAATTGTTGAATTTTAAAACCAAAAGAAAGAATTATCTGCAAAAAAGTTGAATTTTCATCCCGAAAATATGATTTTTTAACAAAACAGTTAATTTTCAACAGATCCAGATTAATTTAGAACCAAATAGATGCATTTTTAATAAAAAAGGATGCATTTTCAATCTGAAAGGATGGATCTTCAACTAAGAAGATTAATTTTCGACCAAAAAAATGCAAATTTTTAACAAAATACATGAATTTTCAACCAGAAAAGATCAATTGTTGATAAAAAATGGCAATTATTAACTAAACATGGAATAGTTACAATATTAATTTAAAAAAATTATTTTTTGACAAAAAAAAAGAATTCTCAACAAAATAGTTACATTTTGAACTAAAGAGAGGAATTTTCAACTAAAGTGATGAATCTTTAGAAAAATGAATTTTCAGCAAAATATTTCAACCCAAAAGATGATTTTTAACTCAGTCCTGAGACTTATATTATTTAGAAATATTCGCATTATACAGATTAGAAAGTATACAAAGGTAAATAATGAATGAAAAATATGTCTACTTACGGTTTTTTGTATTCCGTTTTTGTTTGGGTTGTCACTCACTATTCAACTAAAAAGCACATTCTGTCAAGTAACATAATAGTGATGGGATATCGATATCGAAGTTATGACAAAATATCGATATTGACTTTGATATATCGGTTTCTAAATATCGATATATCGGACTCTGAATATCGATATTTTCGATATCGATATCCCAGCACTAGCTTCATGTAAGACACTAGCTTAATTGTAAAAAATTACAATACAAAATTTCACAAAGAATATTTCTAGAGAGTCAACCCTGTCAGGGATCATTATTTTAATTTAAACTGTCGTACTTGAGAAAATAAAATTATTTCTGAGAAAAATTGGAACGAAGTGTATACACTGCCGGCACCGGTAGAAAAAAATGATCGGTGCCGGGGAAAAAATGTCGGTGCTGATAACAAAAAATTGTCAGTACCTCTAAAAAAAAAATTTCGGCACCAATAAAAAAATTACTGATACCGACAATTTTTTTACCGGTTTTTTAAAAAGCACATATCTTGAGCATACCGAAGGAGCCGTCAGGCATTTCAGGTTAAGATCATGTGATTTAAAATTTATATAATCAGTTTTGGCTTTTGAGGCTTTAGATGGAACGTTTCATGTATACATCACACGTTATATTTTTGATTTGGGACTGAAGAATTATGGTTATGGTTAACGGTTCAAGAATAAGTTATTCGTTATCGACTGAGTATAGATCCTGATCGATATCGCCCGCAAGGGCTGAAATAAACCTCATTTCTTTTTTATGTTACCTGTCAAGTTTCGCCGCAGTTGCTGAGACTATTATAATTTATATTGCAATGAAGGAATACTGAAATATAAATAAAAGTAACTTCTATCAAAGAATCTTAATTCAACTGGAGGGGTGGGAGAGATATTAAGAGGTCGTGTCGAATTTTGGTGGTAATTTCCTGAAGTTGATTTCGGTTTTGATTGTTTATAGTGCAAATATGGCTTGAGCTGTGAGAGATAAATTTTTCTCTTCCGAAGAATTAGTGACTGATTATAGAAATAATGTTGTTTAAACTCCTACCCCTTTTCAAAATGTCGTGGGGGAGGGATGGCACATCTGTGACTACTATCGGCGAGAAAATTCGAGTCCTCTGGCTTTCACGTTAGAAAAGTGAGTGAAGAAAGAATGGTAGCTCAATGAATGAAGGATCATTTTAAAGGTCAAAATGTTGTACGTTAATGAGCCTGTAACGAATATGCCAACAAAATTTTATAGCTTACAGACCCGAAAATCTGTTAAAAAGTAGGGAAATTTGACAACTTTTAAAGACAGTGAACTTTGGAACATAGTTTTGTATTGAAAAAATAATAGGGAAAATCTGCAAAAATTCATAGTGGTACCTAAAACATTTCTAAACAAATTGCCATTGAAAAATTTGCAGAATATAATACATTGTTCGTTTTCTGTAAATAAATGTGATGGCACCTTTGTGACTGATCACAGAAATAATTTTGTCGAACCCCTACCTCTTTCCAACGTCTCATAGGGGTGGGAACGCACCCCTGTGACTGGCACAGAAATAATGTTGGTCAAACCCCTATCGCCGCATCTCTCTGATTCGTACTCTGTGATGAGCCATATAAATAATTTCAGTTTTACCCCTAAACTTTTCCAATTTTTTTTTAGTAAGGGACGTCAAGTAGCAGGATAGCCGATACTGAGGATCAAACAATAGCATTAAACACATAGAAGAAAAATTAAATCTTTAATATTTTTTCCGGC
The DNA here is from genome assembly GCA_932195095.1 of Andricus curvator. NCBI lineage: Eukaryota > Metazoa > Arthropoda > Insecta > Hymenoptera > Cynipidae > Andricus > Andricus curvator. The sequence goes on along the minus strand of CAKNYM010038952.1, from coordinate 51,516 downwards.
AGTCTAGGTTCTATCCCTACAATATGTTTTTTAAAAAAACTGGTAAAAAATTGTTGGTATCGGTATTTTTTTTACCGGTATTTTTTTACCGGTACCGACAATCTTTTTTACTGGTACCGACCTTTGGAGAAACAATATTCTTCAATAGTTGTGTTCGGATCATGCCCCAGAAACCAACCTCTCAAGATAACTTATCCAAATTTACTTTGAAAGGTATAATAAATTCTTTCCCATCGCGTACATAGGTAGATAAAAGATTTTTTGCATCAATCAAGCTTTTCTGACCCCAACAATTTTCGCGTCCACTCAATGACCCAAGAGATGATGTTCTAACATCTTGAAGAAACCACCCTTGCAAAGACATCATCTCCTAGGGCATTGAATTTATGAAAAAATTAGTGAGGCCAAAGACTTTTATCATTTCGGAAACTTTTCGTTCTTTCATAGTAGGAGGGGAAAATATTTATAACATCCCTTAAGATCAATTGCGATTGATATTGCTAGGGGGTTGGGGGGGTATTAAAGAGGTTTGAACATCATCCCTTGCGTCATTGAGTTGATGAAAAAATAAGTGGAAACAAAAACTTTTTTTACTTCGGATATTACTGCGAGAGTGGTTTCTGAAGAATATTAGAACATCATCCCCTGGATTATTAACTTGATTAAAATATCAGTGGGCCAAAATCTGTTATCACTTTGGAAACATTATAGTCTTTCTAAGTAGGGTTGGAAAACAATTTCTAGCACACTTCCAAGTGAATTTGAATCGATGTATCTGCAAGGGTATATTGACAAAAAAAATTATGGATTCCAAAGAACTTGATAATTGCAAAAAAATTTTGATCTTCCTGGGTACGCGATGGCAAAAAATTTCCTATACCCCTCAAAGCAAATTTAAATAAGCGACCTTGAGACATGTTAGAAATGCAAGTATTGAAGAATTGTGTCATTAAAGGAACTAGTATGTTTTTATTATTCTCCAAAAAAACCAAAACTCTCTAACAATCATCTGAGATAAGATAGTTATAATCAGTAAAAAATTGTTCAAACAATTAGGTTTGTCAACTTGCATTAATTATTACCTTTAAGGTGAAAAGTGGACAAAAAGTTTAGGAGTTCAGAAGAAGCCGCAACTTTTCAGCACTTATCTCAGAGAAAATAGTTATAAACAATAATAATTTGTTTAAATAATTATTTCTGCCACATTAAATTAATTATTAACTCACTCTAAGTGAAAAGTAGACAAATAGATGAAAATTTCAGAAAAAAGCGCAACATCCTAGCATTATTCAAATTAAATATTATTAACAATAATAATGAATTGTTTAAACGATGAATTTTGTCAACTTTAATTAATTATTTACCTCACTCTAATCGAAAATTGGACAAGAAGTGGAAAATTAAAAAAAAAACTGCAATTTTCTGGCAATATTCTAAGAGAATATCAATAACAGTAACAATAAATTGTTTAAACAATTGTGTTACTCAACATCAATTAACTATTACCTCACTCTAATTGAAAATTGAACAAAAAGTAGAATTTTTTTTTAAAAACCCCGACTTTCTAACTCTATTCTAAGAGAAAAATGCTAAAAACAATAATAAATTGTTCAAAGAGTTTATGTAAATATCTTCTTATCCGTATAAAGTAGTACTTCATGTATTGAAAACAATTTGCATTAAAAAACCCGTAAAAAAATCATAATTAGCACCAAAAACTCGCAAACCCCATTTTTTTACTTATGGGGTTTTTTGGTACCCTATATAAAACAGACTTATGGGGGTGATATTCAAAAAGTAATTTTTTATTCGTATTCTATGGCTACTTGCGAAGAGAAATGTTGAGTTTCAACTCGATTCACGTAATATTGACGATTCTGAATAAAATTTACAAAAACGTCTTTTCTCCTATAGGAAATATGTGTTAAACTCCATGTGGCTTGGCCCCACCTCTAAACATCAGTTTTTTCAAAACAAACAAAAAATGAATTAACTGTTTTGTGGATTCGAACAAATTTCCGGGCGATATGCGTGAAAATTCGAGAAAAAATATTTGGACCACTCTAACGTACCTTGACAGATAGTGTTGATTTACTAGTAAAAATACACATTACCAGATACTGCGTCAGGGCATCAGTTACAAAGAATACTATGTGTTTCTGTTTTTTAGTGGGCTATTCAGCCCTAGGGACTTATTATTTTCATCTAAAATTCTTCTAAACACCGCCAGTCACGACGGGCGCGGCGCCATGCGGGTAATTGTCAGATTGAAGGCAAATTTGAAGTCGCAGTAACATTAAATTAGAAACTCGTACTGATTTTTTTTTTAATTTAATGAATACTTATTATCGTCCTCTATAAAATGGTCAGTTCTTTTTTCATTTCTGTTCCTATTTACTTTAATTTAATATAAGAACACCCCAAACGTCATTACCGTACGGCATCCCAACCTCACTTTGCACATGGATGAACTGATTTTCTCCTTTTTTTTGGCAATGACCTGAAAAACGCTTAGCTTATCAAGTTTATAAACTTTAGATGAACATAAGTTTAATTTATGCACATCTTCCAAGCCAAATAAATAATATTGTAAAAACCTTAAAGTCTGTCTCTCGAATTTTGTCATTTCAGTCGTCATTACCGTACGTCTTGTTTTCAAGTAAAATATTGTATTTACAGTTGAGTAATAGGGAGATTTTGCATAGCGTTTTGTAGGATACGGTAAACGCTAAACGATACGCTAACGAACGTCGGATAGCGGAAAACGTTAACGCTAAACTCGTAGAGCATGCGCAGAAACGTCATCACGTGACTTTAGCGTTTACCGTATGCTACGGAACGATATGCAAAACCTCCCTAATGAATACAGAATTATTAAGCGTATCGTTTAATACGATATTCTATAAAATGGAGCTCAAACTATTAACTCTTTTTTTTGTGAATCCGATTTTGAAACTGAAAAGTGCACTTTGACAACAAAAACGCTGAGATTCTAATATACAAATTTTAGAAAATAAGTAATATAACATAGTTTGCCTTACACCTGTTGAATTTTCATGAGTTCATCTTTTCAATGTTGATAAAAATGGAAGCATAATTTATTACTCAGCTACTTAGTTAGTATGGGACACGATGTAATAAATAGATTTCAATACATTTGAAAGACTGCATAATAATTCATGTAAATAGTTTCAGTGAATGTTGAATCTTTAATTGTACTACAGTCCCGCTGTTTTCATTTGTGTAATTTAAAACGTGTTTATTGAAATAGAAAATAATAGTCACAATTAGACTTTTAATTTATTACGTTACCTTACTTATATTCGAAAAAATTATATACAATAGTTAAATATTCCATTTTTCCTAAATGAAATGCGTTACAGTATTCGCTTTTGAACTTTTTAAAAGCTCGCGCTCTCTTTCATCAAACATTGTCCACGTTTGTACCTTTAAAATTTTTGAAAAAAGTTGTTGTTTTATCTCTTTCAGCCTTAACGAATACATTCTTATCTTTATCACGTTCAGTCTTCTTTTTTCTGCGCATATTCGGCTAAGAAAATTAATCGAAATAATATGAAGTAATAGTAAGTTCAGTTAATTTTCAGTTTTTATTCAGGAATATTACATATACATTGCATATTCATATTGTTCTCTTCCATTTGCTTTATCCGCCTTGTGGTCTAGATGGTTGTCCTTGTCCTCTAGGTGGCGATGGCGGCGTAAATCCCATGTACATGAATCCTGTGCCCTTTGAACTATCCGGCCCAAATACGGGTTTTATTTGTAATCTGCCTGAGGCATCTGCCTCCAAGCGTCTTCCAAATCTATCCGGAAACTCAAAAGGTGGCACTGGAGGCTTCAAATTATTTGGTGCAATTGGAGGACCGCTGACAGGTCGATATGGTGGAAGTGAACCGGCTGGGTGGATATTTGGGAGTATATTGTTATAATTATTATTTTCTCCGGGATTACTTGGTCTTGATTCTGTAAAAAAATGGATATTTGTGACGTTTTCGCATGCATATACATTGAGAAAATGGCTGTCTTGGGAATTTTAACAATTTTGAATAATTAATCAATATTTTTCAAACAATTATGTATTAGGGGTTTTTGAAAATTAATCAGACATCTTTACAAATTATTTATTAATTTTTGTCAGAATTTAAACAAAAATATTCAGAGGTAGCTCAAGTTCAATTTTGTTGAAAATCCGCTTTTTCTGATTTCGCTATTTAGCGTTCACGAATTTTGTTTTTTATAGTAAAATATTGAACTCTAATTTTTGTTATATTTTCAAAATATTGAGTGAATTACCGTTGTGGAAATCTTTTTTTCGGGAAAAAATACACTACCTTCGGAAATTGTCGGTACGATCGGTGAAAGTACTATTAAAAATCTCTACTGACTTTGAAACGTGATTACTCGTTCAAAAATGTAGTGAGATACTTTTTAAAAAAAAATCGTTAGAAAGCTTATGAAATTACGCGTCAACTAAGCCATAGTAGAAGTATTTTTGATCATTTGAAGAGAATATACTGCGTGAGAAGAAAAAAAAATCAAGAATTTCTCGAATTTTGTACCTCGACCTTAACTTATGGCATGACCTAGGAAAGTTATAGCAAAAATCACAAATTCATACCAATTTTTTAAGTTTTATAGGCTTAAATTGAAGACGAGATTTCGCGGATTACGTCCTGTTGTTTTTAGTTTTTTTCCCCTTAAGTATCCTAAGTCACAGCACGAGTATAAGTTAAGAAACTAAATCTGAGAAATTCAATCGTATCTCGAGAACACGTGAAGATTTTTAAAGTTTTATTGGCCTTAATTAAAGATAAGACTTTAGAGGCTAAGTGGTATGAATTCATGATCTTTGTTACAACATTCCTACGTCATCCCACAAGTTAAAGTCGAGGTACAAAATTCGAGAAATTCTGCCATTTTTTTTTAAATTCTCACGTGGTGTATTCTCTCCGAACGGTCAAAAATATCTCTGTTAGGGGTCAATTGACCGTAATTTAATAAGCTTTTTAACGTTTTTTAAAAAAAGTTTCTCGTTACATTTTTGAACGAGTAATCACATTCCAAAGTTAGCAGTAATGTTTAATAGTACACTGTTAGAAAAATCACTACTGAATTTAGTATACATGTCATGGAAGCAAAATGCACAACATGAAATTAAATTTAGTATACCAGCGTACAGTAAATTTAGTATATTTATACTGAATTTAGTACACGCGTATAATAAATTTCCTATACGTGTATACTAAATTCAGTATGAATATACTAAATTTACTGTACGCTGGTATAATAAATTTAATTTCATGTTATGCATTCTTGCTTCCATCACATGTATACTAAATGTGTACTTTCGCTGATCGTACCGTCAATTTTCGACGGTAGTTTACAATATAATTCACAATAAAATAGAGCAATATGAAAGTAGTAATTTTATATAAAAAATGAACCTGAAAAATGTTGTAAATGTGTTCAAATAATAAAAAACAAATTTCTGCAGTGTATAAAACAAAAAATAAAATATACTTTCTCATAAAAAATACAGTTCTCAAAACGTGTTTGAAAGCGACTACTTTTAGGTTTGTACAAATATACAACTCATTCAACAATAAGGTGATAAACTTTCAAAGATGAAGTTCAAATTTAAATTGTAACAACATGTACAATTTAAAATTGTGATAATGAGTCTCTAATTCTGAATGATTGAAAAGTACGTGTTTTTGTGTTACGAAAAATGAATAATAATTAAAAATAATTTCCACATTTGGAAAAACTTTGCATCAAAATATTTATATATATTTTCACTTACCAACATAATTAAACAGGAAACTCGCCAACGCAAGAAACAGAGTTCCAATATCAATTTTCATTTTTACTATCGAAGAATTTTGTGAGTATGACTGATAAATTTGGACGCTATTTATACTGACGAATACAATGCTTTTCATGTAAAACCTTCACTACAAGGTCTTACAATTTATGTATGTAGCACCTGCTCTGATTTTTTGCTTTATATTGATAAGATGATTAACGCACTCTTATCAAGTGTACATATAAAGTAGAAGAATTTAAAAAAATGATGAGAAAAATACCTTTTAAAATATATTTTCTTTAATTTAAAGAACTTTCAAATTGAAATAAACCAAACAAATGTTTTAAATAAAAAAGCAGTTATTTGATCTTGCATCAAAGACGTAATGCTTATATATTAATTGAATTGCACAAAAATTGGGTTAAATTTAAGTATATATACATATATGGGCGATTAAGAAATAGATTTCAATTTTTGTTTCCGCAATCCGAGTTAACTGAAGTTCTAAATAATGCAATAACTGTTATCAGGTAGGCTTAAAAAATAAATTGAAATAAAATGAAGTAAGAGTGAAGTAATTGCGTGATTATTTTTCTGAAATTTTGAACCACGTTCCCCCCTTTATTAGGGTCCGTAAGTTTTGCCCCCCCCCGCCCTTATGTCATTTTCGCGGACTACATTTTTGTCTTGAATTTAATCATTACTGTTTCTTATGAATTAACAAAGTAGTTCAACTTTCGATCAAGTAGATGAATTCACAACCAGAAAAAAAGAAATCATAACAAAAATGTAATGGTTGATATATCAACCAAGAAAAGATATTGATTTTAGATTTAAAAAAACGTTTATTTGAACCAAAAAAGGTAAAATTTTTACCAAAGGAGATGAATTTTCAAATCAAAAAATCGAATTTTCAACAAAAGTTGCATTTTCAACCAAGAAAGATTTTTCAGTCAAGAAAGACAATAAATGTGATCAAAAATGTTAACCTTTAAAGTCAAAAAGATGATATTTCTACAAAACTGGTGAATTTCTAACGAAATAATTGAATTTTCAACGAAGAAGATTAATTTTCTATGAAAAAATACCAATTCTGCACAAATCACATACATTTTCAACCAATAAGTTGAATTTTTAACCAAGGATAATAATCTTCTACCAAAAAGACAAATTTTCAACACATTTCATCTATTTTCAAACAAATAATGCAATTTTGAAACTGCAAATGATTAATTATTAACCAATAATAGAGTAGTTCAATTTTTATTAAAAAAATTTTCTATACAAAAAACTAGTTTTCTAGAAACAGTTGAATTTGAGGACAAACAGACGAATTTTGTACAAAAAAGTTGAATTTTCAACCAACCAGTTTAATTTTCAATCAACTAATTAAATGTTCACTGAAAAAAAATAATTTTTAACAATAAAGAAATAATTGTTATCAATGTAGTTCAATTTTCAACCTAATACATGAATTTTTCACTAAAATTATAAATCTCCAACAATAAAAATGGATTTTTAAGAAAGCAGTTCAACTTTTAACCAAAGAGTTGAATTTTCAACCTAAAAAAATAATGTCTCAACAAAAAATGTAATAGTTGATACTTCAACCAAGAATTAGTATATTATGCACCTAGGGGGAGAAGAGAGACTTTTTCGACGAGTGTATGTTTTCAGTACAAGTCATAGGCGAGTACTAAAAACATACACAAATCGAAAAAGTGCCTCTTATCCTTGGCGCATACGATATTTTTTATAACAAATGGATGATTTCAGACATTTCTCGAAATACAGTCATGATTTCAGTCCATATTAGATTTTGAGTGAAGAAGCATGAAATTTATGTTAACTTATTTCAAGTTATCAAAAATTAAATAAAAAAATTGCCAGAAATTGTTGGTAATTTACGGTAATTTTAGAGGTGATTTATGGTAACTTACCATGAATTTCCCAAAATTCAATTCAAACATGTCTATAGATTTGCGGAAATTTACGGAAATTTTTGGTCATTTGTGGTAATTTTACAGGTAAATATGGTAACTTACCATAAATTACCCTAAATTCATTTTTAAAAATATTCATAAATTTCCGGAAATTTATGAAAATGTTTGGTCTATTATTGTAATTTTACCGGTAAATATGGTAACTTACCATAAATTGCCCAAAATTCCTTTTTTTTAATTTCCATAAATTTCCGGAAATTTATGGAAATTTTTGGTAATTCACGGTAATTTACGGCAATTTTATCAGTTACCGAAAAATTCTATTATCTGTAATCAAAATTTCCTCACATTTTTTACGTTGAGTAGGCTGATAATCGTAAAATGCGAGCACATAGATATTCAATTTTCATTATTCACCTCTGACGTCACTTTTCAGGCCCTAGGGAGTATAAAGTACTTTTTACTCCTTAAGGAGTAGAAATTTAAGCTTCAGCCCCGCTTCATAGGCGTCGAAAAGGGCTAGTACCATGCATGTTTTATAAAAAAGATTTTTATTGTAAAGAAAAAACTGTTGAATTAAACTAAAAAAGCTGAAATTCCTACAAAAAGAGATGAATTTTCAAAACAAAAAGGTGAAATTTTCACAAAAAAGACAAATTATCAAGAAAAAACATAAATTTTCATCCAAGTAGTTAAATCTTTAAACTAAAAAGATCAATTATTAACCAAAAATGGAATATTTGAATTTTCATTAAAAAAATAATTTTCAATGAAAACAAAATTTTTGTACAAAATAGTTGAAATTTTTACTAAATAGGTTAATTTTCAAGACAAACTTTCTACAATAAGTTGAATTTTCAACCAACTAATTATATGTGCACTCAAAAAATTTATGTTTAACAGTAACAAAAACTAATTTGTATCAAAGTAGTTTAATTTTCAACCAAAGAGATGAATTTTCCACTACAACTATGAATCTTCAACAAAAAAATTAATTTTTAAGATAACAATTCAGCTCACAACCAAAGAGTTGAATTTTCTACCTAAAAAAATTAATTTTTAACCAAAAATATAATAGTTGTTATTTCCACCAAAAAGTTTTAGTTTTTAATTAAAATTAATTGAATTTAACCAAAAAGGCGAATTTTCAATAACACTTGGATTCTCAAATAAAGCAGATTAAATTTCAACCAAACAGTTGCATTTCTATAAAAAGTGATTTTCTACAAAAAAATATGAATTTTCAACATAATACATACATTTATAAACAATTATTAAAATTCTCAACCAAGAGGATTCGTTTTCTATCAATAAGTAAGAATAAAAAAAATACATGCATTTTCAAACAAATAGTTCAATTTTCAACTAAAAAAGATCAATTTTCAACAAAAAATGTAAATTTTAACCTCACAGCGGCATTTTTAACTAAAAAATATGACATTTGTACAAAAAGATATGAATTTCCAAACCAAAAGGTCGAATGTTCAACAAAATAGTTAAATTTTCAACAGCAAACATTTTTTTGGTCAAGTCAAATTTTCAACTGAAATACATGACTTTTTAACCAAATTCTGACCCAAAAGAATATACGTAATTTATGCAAGCCCCCCTTCTGAACTGCCCAGCCAATATATTATGTTTTACATGTACTCAGTTCTCTTCTTTGATTTAAAAACGAAAAGAAATTCACAGTTAATTAAAAAATTACGGCAAACTCTTCATATTAAAAACTTTTGATAGTAAAGAATAATAATAAATTAGAAATTTCAAAAAAATATGTTCTAGTTTAGAACTTTTTCAATATATTCAAAAAACATTTTTTTGGCGAATGATCTGTGTCTTCCATATGATCCTTAGCTATCGTTCAAGGAGCATATTGACTGCGTTGCGAGATCTGCGAATAAAATGCTATAGGGGTTTATTCTGCGTCCATGTAAAAATCTACAAACGTGGTTCTCTCACTGAGAACCACAGATACAGAATACAAAAAAAAATATAGAACAAAAAATAAATAAAATATTTAAAATAAATAAAATTTAGAATATAGAACTCCAGCCGCCGAGCTCGACACCTCACTGAAAAAATTAGGGTTTCTATTAGAATCAATTTTTGGTTCCATAGGAGCTGCAACAAAAAGGAAACTCTCTTGCTGAAAAGGAACCCAAAATGATAAATGTTTTTTAAATGAACCCAAAGTATGGATTCAAATGGTTCTAATAGAGCCCTTTTGTTACTTCTGCTTTGACTCACATCAAAGATTTTACAAGTTAATTATGTACAATTTGCTTTATAATTCGAATTAAATAATATTGCGCTGGAAAAAATTTAATAAAGAAACTAAAATCATAGATATTAGTCATTCTTGAAAGGAAGATATCGCCCATGAAATGTGACAGTTTTTGAGGTTAAGTTGAAAATCCGATGTTTTCCACTGCGCATGCACAAGAAGCGCGGGACTATTTAAAATGATATAATATACACTTGCAATATTAGGTTAATATTACATTTTGTTAAGAAGCTAGGTATTTCTATAATTCTATTTAATTTGTGTTAAAAAAGAATAAAAAACGTTTGTTAATATTTATCTGTATGACTATTCATATTATTTATTGATTTTAAATGGGCCCGCGCTTTTCAGCACATCCGCGGTTGAAAACGTCGGCACCCGCCGATGGCCATCTATCGGATATGAACGAACTAAAAAGGAACCCTTAATAAGAGTTCCTTTAGAGCCTAAGTTCTAAATGATCCCAAGTTTTACTTGATCCGCAACATTACTGATCCCTCAGTTTTTTCTGTGCTGATAGGCCTTGCTTCTTCGGCTTTGACCCAGAATTAGTAGAATAATAAAGAGGACATCATTTGAAAATCGTGGCTTCATTTACATTCAACAGCCCTTTTGAGGGCTAACTCGAACGTAATTCCTACCTTCTACTTTAGGCGGCACTACTTAAGGCCCCGTCCAGGGTGACTTTTTGAGTGCTAATCGTCACCAGGAGGTGAAGCGAGAAGCTGCTACCAACCGTCACCAGTAGATGACGTAAATAAGCTGCCATTGACCGTCACCAGGAGTTGACGACACAACTTGCCGACGTTCAGTTCGGAATTTTCACTTCGCATAAAACCAATTGCCCTTTGTAGAGTCCAAACTTTTAACATACCTCACTTGTCGCCTCCTTGGTCAGCACTACTGAAGACCACGGCAACCTTTTGAGTGCCGCTCATCGCCGGAAGGTTCTCCGTCCAAGTCCACGTTCCTCCAGGCCCTGCCAATGCATCCTTTTGGAACCAAGCCTGGATGACCTTGAACACAAGGCAACGCACGGCCCAAGGCTGTACCCAGAAGGTGCACCAACAGTTGCATGAGGTGGGATACTTCACGCAGGCTTCCTTCAAAGTTGTCAAGGGAACCTGACGCCGATCGTCACCAGAAGGTGAACACGGGACCATCAACAACCTTCACCAGGAAGTGATGAGGGAACCCAGCAGCTGCGTCACCGGTAGGTGACTGAACCTGACACTGACCTTCACTAGGATTTGACTGAACCTGCCACTGGCCGCCACCAGGAGGTGACAACGGAACCGCCGCTTTCAGTAGCCAGGATGTGACGAAGCTTGTCCACTCTGTCGGCGGCACCCAGTACGAGAGAAGAGGAAGAAAGGCTTCGTTTAACATGTCCGTGAAGTTAGCACATCAACAATTAAATATCCAACTTTTGTTTAATGGAATCGTTTGGATGTCGTTAGTATGCGTTCGGAAGCCATTTTTTTCGTTTGGACGGCAACACTCAAAAAGATATTGAGTTTTCAAAATTGGAGTGCAAACTTCACGCTGGGGAACAAATTTTCTTTTTTAAAATTTTTTACCAATCGTTTGGATGTCGTTAGGATGCGTTTGAAAGCTTACTTTTGGCGTTTGGAAGATGAAATTGTGTGAGTTATCGAATAAAAAAGTCATTAGCACCCTACTCGTAAGCGGCTCCTTATCAAGTGGTAAGTGACCTTCTTGGGTAAGCCGTGTCCTTAAATATAATATGATGTGTCTCCGCGAAAACTGTGGTACAGAAACTTTCCAAAATTTTTGAGAATTTTTGGATTATCTAAATTTCCGTGTATCTTCAAAATTTCTAAAATGTTCCAAATTTCTGAAATTATAGAAATTGTCAAAATTTCTGAATTTTACAAAATGTTCAAATTTCTAAAAGTTGTGAAATTTTCTAAAGTTTGTAAAATTTTCTAAAATTTGTAAAATACTAAAAATTTGTAAAATTTTCAAAATTTGTAAAATTTTTAAAATTTACAAACTTACCGAAATTTGTAATATTTCTGCATTTTATGAAATGTTCAAAATTTCTAAATTCATTCAAATTTCTGAAATTAATGTTCAAAAATTTAGAATTTCTAACGTTATTTGAATTTATAAAATTGTCAAAATTTCTAGAATGTTCCAAATTTTGTAAATTATCAAAATTTCTAAAATTTCTAAAATTTTCCCAATTTACAATATTGTCAACATTTCTAAAATTATAGAATCGTCTCAAAATTTCTATACTTTTCGAAATTTTCTATCATTTTAGAAATTTTGACAATATTGTAAATTTGGACCATTTTAGAAATTTTAGAAATTTTTACAATTTAAAAAATTTGGAACATTCTAGAAATTTTGATAATTTTAGAAATTTAAATAACGTTAGAAATTTAAAAATTTTGAACATTAATTTCAGAATTTTGAATGATTTTAGAAATTTTTAAGAAATATTAGAAAGTTTGGTAAGTTTGAAAATTTTGAATATTATATAAATTTTAGAAAATTTGGGAAGTTTGATAAAATTGAACATTTTGTAAAATTCAGAAATTTTGATAATGTTAATAATTTCAGAAATTTTGAAAATCTTAGAAATTTAGACAATCCAAAAATTTTCAAAATTTTTGGAAATTTGCGGTACCACAGTTTTCGCGGTGACACATCATATTATAAACGCATCCTAAAGACATCCAAACACGATTGATAAAAAAATGGTTGAAAAAAATTTTAATTTGTTCCGCAGCGTGAAGTTGGCATTCTAATTTTGGAAACACAATATCTTTTTGAGTTTTGCCGTCTAAGCGAAAAAAATTGGCTTCCAAACGCATCCTAACGACATCCAAACGATTCCATTAAACAAAAGTTGGGTATTTAATTGTTGGTGTGCTAACTTCACGGACATTCGTTCAACGAAGCCGGATTATACGAATTAGCTTGGCTGGTTACTCAGGTACTATAGGCGCTGACGCTGACGAATCACTGGAGTCTGACCATAACAGCGTGAGACCACTGAATAATCACAGATTGACCACGCCTCGTTGGTTCACCGCGCTGTCAGTGATGTATTCCAATTATGGTCAGTCCCACACGTAAGTGTGCATGGACGACCACAGTGGTCCAGGAACGACAAAAAGTTGGTCAAAAGTCTAAATTTAATTGGATTTTCGCCAAAATTAGAATTTAGGTATTATGAAGGTCACTGGTAATGAATTTGATATAAAAATCTAAAATTCAAAATGGCGGATAAAAAATGGCGGCGAAAAATTGGAAATTTTTTTTTAACCTGAACAAAGATATTTAATTTGGGATTTTTAAAGAGCCTGATAAAAAATATGTTACAAAAAATTCAGAATTACTTGAAAAGGGAAATTCTAATCGGTGAATTAAATGTAATATAAAAATTTTATAAAAATTTTACGTTGTTTCAAAACATGAAAAGGTAACGAAAAGTCGTATTTTTTCAATGACAGCGCAAATGAGATGAATATTAAAATATGAACTTCTGCATTTTTTAATACATGAAAATAATGTATTTTTTTAATTTTACATATCAATAAAATAAAATTATTAAAATTTTAAGATAGTAACGGCACTGTCCCAACTTTCGAGCCGCGCGGACTGTTCGAGGCCTTCACGAGGCACCTGTCTTAATGCAGTTGTGGGCAGGTAACAGGCAGATTAAAACTTACCTTTGACAGAACGTCTCACAAATCCGTATATTTTTTGTTGTAATAACTTTTTAGAATGATTTTGAAGCAATAGGGCAACAAGTATATAACATATTTTAATATTATTAATTATTATTATTATTATTATACCATTAAGCCATTTCCCTTTCGGGGTAGGCGTGACTTGCTCGGTTGGAAAAATGGTTGAATTGGTGTAGATTATATAGGTATAAGTTAGATAGGTATATAGGTGTAAAGTATGTAGGTATATAGGCGTTAGGTATATTTTTTTTTTTAGATTGATCTGGAATTCTCGTGTCATTTATTCAAATGACACGTTTATTCCGCAACACTGCTCCGACCCAGGTTGCTGATCAATCTCTCTAGCGATCACCCCAAGTGAAGAGCCTCACAAAATTGTTATGTATGGTTCCCCACTTGGGCCCATTAGATTCCAAGGTCTTTGTTTCAGGCTTCATTCATTCTATTGTCACTCTGTTTACAAACTATTTGTCGCCACACTTTTCTGTTCTGGCATACTACTCTAGCTTCCTTCACGTCCATGCATTTTTTCATGCAAGCTCGTGTGTTTCTATGGCTTCTTACGTCTCTTCGGATTAATGTCTCATTTACCGATTCTAACCATTCTTTCGGCGGTCTACCTCTCGGCATTCTGCCATTTACTTTACCTTTGTACACTTGTTTGGTCAGTCGCTCATCTTTCATTCTTTCAAGATGACCGAACCATCTTAACTGATTTCTTTCCCATGTGTCAACTATTGTCTCTTTTGCACCGCATTCTTTGAGGATTGTCTCGTTCCGGACTTTATCCATCAGTGTTTTCCCGCATATTATGCGCAGAGGTCTCATGCCGATCGCGTTAATTTTACTCCTGTCCTTTTCTTGACATGTCCATGTTTCGCTACCGTATAGTACAGTCGGTATGAATATAGAATTATGTATGGCCATTTTAGCTTTTTTTGATATGTTTTTATTTGTTAGGATGGACCCTGCTCTACCGATAACCTGCTTACCCTTATTTATGCGCCTATCTAACTCCCCATCTATTTTTCCGTCGCTAGTGAATAGACTACCTAGGTATACGTACTTGTCAACTTGTTCTAATCTCTCATCATTTAGGACAATGTTGCACATTGTTTTCTCACTCTTTCCCTCAAACACAATGATTTTTGTTTTATTTACGTTAATTTTGAGTCCCATGTCCTTCATGCTTGTATGAAGTTTATTCAACATTCTTTGCAAGTCCTCGACTGATTCTGCCATAACAATCTTGTCATCTGCGAAAGCTAACCCACGTACCTT